>JACEGR010004779.1:0-82438 GCA_014170235.1 Listronotus bonariensis | reverse complement strand
GTGGTTGTACCTACTTTTAGTTTCATATGTTTAACAACTTATTATTATTCATGTAGTTTGCCATTTTAAACAAAGAGTTTTTTTTAATACATATCTAAATTGGTTCTTCTTGTTTTTCAAGGTACATTTTAATACAACTATTTATTATATTTTTTTTTATCTACGATAATGGAAATAGTTTGTGAATACACAATTTTAAAATTACAATATACATATTATGTAAAGAACAGGAAGTTTTTCTATGTTTCAGGTTGCTAAAGTAATACAGTGCGTTGAAAAGTCAGACACAAGTCCTGTCGAAGATGGGGAAATAGTCAAGACGCGCACCTACGATTTGCACATAACTTATGATAAATATTATCAGACACCACGGTTATGGTTAACAGGATATAATGAGGTAAATGTTTTAGGAAATTGTCATGTACACGGACAATGTTGAGATTTTTTTGTGTTAAACTGAAATAATTATCAAAAATGAATATATACACGTTCAGCCAAATCAAAAGGTGCATAGGCAAGTAAAGCAACAACAAAGCGGGACCGATGCGTCACTATGTTTACATGCTGTCATTCTTTACCTAATCTGTCCCTGTTAGTGTTCTACACGCGTTCAACTCTCCGTCTTCTTTTCATGCGTTGCCTATCGATCTGATTTGGTTGTACGTATTTATAGAAGTAATTATTTTGAATATTCAGTATTTATGTATATTTTTTGGTGTTTAGAAACATGAGCCATTAACTACACAAGAATTTTTCCAAGATGTCAACAAAGACTATGCCATGAAAACAGTGACTATGGAAAGCCATCCACATTTAAGTGTACCAAAAATGGCATCTGTACATCCTTGCCGGTAAGACTTGTATATATTTTTTTAAATATTCTGTTTGAATAATGTATTTTGTCTTTTTAGGCATGCAGAAGTTATGAAAAGCATAATAGAAACTGTTACCGAGGGTGGAGGTGAATTGGGTGTACACATGTATTTAATTATATTTTTAAAATTTATGCAATCTGTAATACCCACCATAGAATATGATTATACTCAAAATTTTACCATGTAAGACATATTTTATATTTTTATTCTGTAGTCATACATTGTGCTGTTCTAATAATATTTTTTATCAAAAGAATATTTATTTACTTTCTGTTATTTTTGCAATTTTATTTTAGTTTATTTAGGATAATTTAAGGTAGGTATATCATAGTGAACTAATTAGTTTACGCCTAGTTTATGCAAAAAATATTTTACTTGTGACGTTACTCACTGGTTTCAAATTCTAACATTTATTAACTAATTCTTTATAAAATCTGAAAATTTTATGGTATTAATTAGTTTTAAAGTTTTAGTTGCTAACTTTGACATAAATCATATGAATTAAAATGTGCAAAGTATTTAGTTTAAGTTAGTACTTGATCTTCTCTTATGCTACCATAAAAATTTAATTTATGTTAAATAAACTGAAATAGTTAAAAAAAAACAGAAAGTGGATAATTCCTCGTAATACCGAAAAAATCCAGTATATCCATTCATTACATTTCATTGTTAAATGCTTTATTTTATAAATTTTTTGTTTTTATTATTTAGAAAAATGTACTACAACATGAGATTTAATATATTTAAAACTATATAACTATTTTAATTAAAAAAACACTATTTATAAGTAAACTTTTTTAAAGAACAAATATATAAATTAATCTAAAACAAGTGCCCACTGTAACAACCAACAATGTACAATTTTCTTAATTTTAGTTTATACCGGTTCCGTCAACGTTATCCAAGCACTGAAACATGCAGTTGCATTTCACAACACCTTTTAGGCAACGCGTTAGTGCCACCACGGACGTTATTTTTAAAAAACTACTACCTATTAGTGGCGAAATACTACACAGTGGTTTGCCATTGCCAACTGTGAGGTGACGAGCAATTAAAAATCCGATGTCTGTTTCCGAGATTTCAACCCGGATCGCTGCGGTAATAGGCTGGCACGTTAGCCCCTGCACCACGCTCGCCACAAGTAAAGGGGTTGATATTTTTATTTGAAGTAACAGTGGAATAAAATCACAACAAAATTCGTTATTTTTTCTAAAACTTCTTAAAGTAATAAATAGGCGGCGAACAGTGTTAATAGAAATAAAATGTACAATTCAAGTGGTTGATTGCAAATACTACAGACTGATATCTGTAATCTGTAAGATGGATGGCCATCTTTTTATATCAGGTTAAATCATACTCGGTTATTATGATCTCTCTCTTTTTATTTTTTGAACGTATCAATTTTAAAAATTAAAACTTCAGAAAATAAAATTGACGTGTACAAATACTATATTTAAGAGTGACATTGACAAATGAAAATTTTGGGATGGCTGCTGAGAGCTATATTGAATTAGAAAGGGTGAGTCTTGTGGCAAATTATTTTAAAGCTCCTGACGAGAATTTTATAACTCAAGAATATAAAGTCAATACATGTACCTACTACAAAATGGTAAAATTTTAATATTTACCCAAATATCTTATTACTAAAATATAAAATTCAAGTGCTTCATTGCAAAAGGACACAGACTGATGTCTTGGTTAATCTGTACCATGGCTGTACAGGGTTTTCATTTATATTTTGCTATCCATTTACAATGATAACGAAAAAGGATAACTCTAGGTCACCATAGTTATAACACATAAAACACATTAAAAGGTCTTTAAGGCTTTACAGAAATATCACATTTATTATATCCATCGTAGAGTTTTTAAAATATGACCACTTAAATCTGAAACGTAATAGAAATAATTTTTATAGCTACCTACAGCACTAAGCTAAGACCATAGATATAATGGAAATTATATCTGCTATTTTTCAGATTTGAATGATCATATTTCCGAAACTATTAAAGATAGATATATCATGTGGCTTTGTGTAAAGCTTTTTAAAAGACCTTTTAATGGTGACATGATATACAGGGTAATCCATTTAAAAAAGTTTACCTCTTATTTTTCTTGAGTTTTTGAGATTTATAGGCGTTTTTTTATCCTTCTTGGTTATAGTAAAAAGTGGATGCCAAAATATAAATGAAAATCCTGTACATCATGTGCTATCGATAAAATTTTTCACCAGAGGTTATATAAATTACCCTCAACATTCGTAAAAACAATATAAAAATATAAGTAGCATACAGAAGATTTTAATTTAATTTAATTTGATAATTAAGATTAAAATAATTAATAAGACACTCACGGTACGTTAGTATTTAGGCTTTTAGCCTTTGTAGATTGTCCAAAGATAAAAAAACGAAGATTTTATAATGCGTCCCTCCAAACCGCATTTGGTAAAGGGGCCCTTGGTCCAATTGAAGTTAAACAGCTTTAATCTAGACATAATGAAATATTTTCTCCCAGTATAGCGTTGGGCAAAAGGATATAGTAAAAAAGTAACAGGTTTAAATTAATATTTTATTTACATTGTTTTAAATAAAACAAATAAATAACTATACACAGATGATAAAAGGTACATTCAAACACTAGGGAATCGACAAAATCACATAATCCGATAAGTTGTTTTATGTAATTAATCTCATAATTATGTTTGGTCGCGCTTGTGGCTTGCTCCTGCGGGTCGGCCTTGTCGATCATCGGAGTAAAGCAGCGAGGAGCGCGACCATAACTTGGATGGGTGACCGGGCCGTTGTCGGTTTTGGGCAACGGCACGCGGTGTTCTGCGGCGTAAACGACCGAGCGCCAACCATCCGAGTTATGGAATGAATGGTGTGTGAATAAGAAGGAGTAGGGGTCAGGACCCAATAAGCCTCAAGGCTGCAGTGCACCATCTAGGGAGAGCCACAGTCGAACCTGGGTGGGATGGCCCTGAAAGGGTGGTCAAACAAACAAACAACTCATAATTACGTGGATTTGACAGTTAGTAATTTAATTTCCCTTAAAACAATTAATGCAGAAAATTTAACAACCATAGTTATGCAGGGTGTACCTAGGGCCAAACTGCTATGCGTCAGTGTTTTTCGCAAAGTACTTAACTCCATATAATCCAGATCATCATTAGAAAACTGTTCAACTCCTTGTAATTGTATCAGATGTCAACATTTAATAAATTTAGCTTTAACAATTAATTTTTTAGCATTTTCCTCCATACTAAATTATTTTTGTATTATAGGCTACCTCACAACACTGTAAACTACTGCTTTAAAATATGCTCCTGTAAAATATCTAAAAATAGTTACTCCTGTAAAATATCTAAAAATAAAGTTACTCATTTTGCGAATCACATTAAAGTATGGTACAGTCATCCCATTAAAATAACACATAAGAAAACAAATAAATTCGTCGTTCTCAAGATACAGAATGTTGAAAGTTATACAAAAAAAAAAAAAAATAAAGTTTTTATAAACATCTTAAATCTTCCATTATCTCTTCTATCGCTGACCTAGTTGTGTCGTAATTTGGCAGTTATTTATAGCATTAAAGGGCTAATTTAGCACATACTTAATTCAATTTAGTCCAGTGGCGTCTTGAGCGGCACATGAACGAATATGTGAACAAAAGAAGGGTACGCCACTAACTATGAAAATGTATGTGAATTTTTTATGTTACCTTTAAATTAAGCAAATAAAAAACAGCTGTTAAGCCTCTTAAAATCGTTCATGTCTTGTTTAGTGTAGGAGAAAAAATAAAATCCACCTAATTGCTTATTTCTGGGCCATACAAGAAACATTAGAAGAACTTTTTCGTTAAAAAACTAGGTTATATGATTTTATATTAAGAGTTATGTAACAACAACAATTACTTTATTAAATAACGTCTATATTATTACCTAGTCTACCAACTTTTACCAAAATAAATGTTTTCGAATTTCCAGTATGAAAACTTTGCGGACCCGTGTTTATATGAACTTTTTTCTGATTTTGATGAGAGGATTCTACCATATCATTTTGGCAAATTAATAAATTAATGTGATATTCAAAATAAACAGCATTGCAAATTTGTATTTTTTAACGTAAAAAAATAATAATTGGAAGTTCCAGAGCCCTGTCATAATTGGGAATAATTTTGTGTAAGATTAAAATAAAAAGGTTTGTACATTTTTAATTCTAGTATAAAATTCAGCATAACATAAAATATACCCTTAAAGCATTTTAAAGAAACAGCTCTCGATACTTTTTAAAACATGTCTGAATAAAATTACCCTGACTTTACAGAACTCATTCACCACAGGTATTAATTGTAAATAGTAAAATCTGTAGAGATACAATGTTAGTGAAGAATTTTTACAGCTCACTGCTAGCTCATAGTTAAAAATGAATTCTCATCAAATGAAGCAATAAAACAAACTTTTCCGTCCTCAGATAAAAACGCTGTCTTTTCTTCATTGGTATTTTCGCTGCTATTAGAGTGCCCTTCTAGGAATTGTATTTCAGTGTTGATTATCTCACTCGCTTGGTTAGAAGTCTCCTAAAATAAATCAGTTTATAAATCCCATTGAAAAATAACAAAAATCTGACATCTCATCAAATGAGATACTATTTATCACCGTCTCCGCCTTCTCGGTTATAACGATATTATACGATGATATTGAGTATATTTCTTGAATGTCCCCCTTTATATTCTTGAACAATTATTTTAACAATTAAAACTTCAATAAATGAAATTGATGGATAAATACTGTATTTTAGAGTGACATTGACAGATGAAAATTTCGAGATGGCTACTGGGCGCTATATTGGGAAAAAATAAATAAAAATCTTAAAGCTCCTGACGATTACTTTATAATTCAAAAATACAAGGTCAACCTTTACCTACTACAAAATGGCGGAAATTTAATAATTACCATAATACCTTATTTGAATGGCCATATTTCCGAATGTAATAAAGTTAAATATAATTAATGTGGCATTTTCATAAAGCTCTTTTAAAGATTAATGATATTTGTGATTATATAAAGGGTAGGTCGAAAGATAGCTTTTTTTAAAATGAAACGCCCAGCGTAATATATCACCAATTAAAAGGTCTTTAAAAAGAGTTATAAGAAAATACCACATTATTTATATCTAATTTTATTAGTTTTAAAAATATGACCAACCAATTAAAAAATGTTGGTAAATATTGAAGTAGACTACCATTTAGCAGAGAATTTAAGAAGCCATGCGGTCAGCAGTTCTGTCTCACTTTCAAATTATGCCCCTTTTTGATGCTTGCACACTATTTAAACAACGCGATTAGAAATAAATACTTGATTGTCGTCTTTATTTCTATGATGCATCTGGCTTCTTCTCAGTTAAATTTTACTTTTCCACCATTTCATAGTAGGTGAAGATATTAACTTTATATTTTTAGGTTATAAAGTAAGTACTCTTCAGAAGCCTTACAATTGATGTATTCCTTTTAGCCTCTAGAATCGCCTGAACGACACCAAGTGTTTCTTTTAATGTCATTCTTTTGCATTTTTGATACTCTTGGCAGTTCAAGAACGGTTTCGGGCAGTTCTAGAGCATAAAAGGAATACATCAAATGATGTTCCACAAGACCCTCCTTTTATTTAATTGACAATGTCACTCTAAACTAAACTATAGTATTTACGCATTAATTTCATTTTCTAAAGTATCACCTTTTTTGATTAAGCTGTTGAAAAATAACAGAGGGAAATAAAGAAATGTTTTTTAGCAGTTTGGTTAGCCACACATATGTGCTACAACTTACACCAAGCAAAGCCATCTGACAGTTAGAGGTTCCATATAAAAATATAGAAAATGCCTAAAAATTCTCTCATATTTAAAAAGGGCAAATAATAATAGGAAGTTAATATTATGATATTTTACCAATACTCCTACCATCACAGTTTTGTATATTTGCTTAGGAGTTTTAGGTCTTTCATTTCTTGGTGAATTCTTATTAGAATAATAGTTATACCTGACTTCGTTTATCCTCCTGATCTTTTTTAATGCCCTCTGAAAGAATGTCTAAACTGATCAAGGTGCCATCCGGCATCAATCCTTGAATATTTTTATTGCCTGACGAAACTATTGGAATGGGTTCACCATCCGCTGTGGTAAAACTAATTACATTTCCGTCACTGTCTAAAAGCTCTTGGATTTGAAGATTAGATGGGCTACCCTAAAAAATTAAAAACAATTTTTGTTCAATATTCATTATATTTGCATCATATTCAATATCATTTTTATATCTTATTTTTAATTTCTTTGGCCCATTTTACACGGGGAAGACCGCGAAATGCAACGAAATTAAAATTGCTCAACAAATTAAATTGCATTAGTGTTCACTCACAAAAAGCAACAAACATTGCATTAAATCAGCTAATATTGACAGCCCAGTTCACAACAAAAGAAAAAAATCTTTTCACTACCCGTCTAGCCGATTACTTTTACTTACTTTTTTAACTACAGCCTATTTTCTTAAAATGAATAAAAAAAATAAAAAACTGGTAGGTAGCATTTTTAAGCAAACATTTTAATTATTAAATGGTTAAATAATTTTCTTGATTTATTGTTAGCAAAATATATGTTGTTCATTTTTCATCTAAAACATTTTCGATCAATGCAACACATTTTTTGTTTTATGTTTTTCCCAATTGAGAATAAACCAAATATATTATGTTGAGACTAAACTACTTGTAAAAAAACATTTAATGAAAACCATTTACTAATTAAAAAGTTTGCTCAAAAAAGTGCTACCTACCTTGATTTATTTAACAAAAGAAAAAACATTATTAAGCTTAATAGCAAAATCCAATTTTAAAAGTCGTAACGTAAGCACCACTACAGTAATCAAGTCGTTAAAAAAATGTTTTCATGTCCTACTGCAAAATTTTGGATATGAAATACAAAATTGGGATTTTTGTCGTTGTTAATAAAAATAAACCAACACTGTTATATATTTTTGTAAAGCTTTTAAGAAGACAAATTATTTTTTTAACAAATATACAGAGTGTTTCATTTAAAAAACCCAACATTGGTCAATAGTTCTAAAACAATATTTGTAAAATTTCTGGCTAAGCCACTGCATTATATGTAGAAAGTTACAAAGGAATCCGTATTTATCTTTTGAAAAGTTATCAATTAACTGAGATACCTAAAAGGGCAAAATATTTAAAATCGCCCTGTACCTCAGAAACTACGAGGGCTATGACGGCTTTGTTTACGGCATCTTTTTTCATAAAAAAGTAGCTCAGGTTCGCGAAAACCGCAAAATTATATCTTTAATAATAACTGAAATACCGCGCAGTTGCAACCAAAATGGAACACCCTATACAAAATTGTCTTCGGGTTATTTTGCAATTAGAACTGTCAGGAGGGAGCTGGAAGGGAGTATATCATTACAACAGTAGTATTAAATTATTTGTTTTTTATATCTTATTTGCCGACTCCCGGTATAACTAGATGCCGATTATACTGAATGATGATTTTCAAGTACGGTATCAAAAGTGATTGTTCCAGTGAATCTACCGGAGAACAACAATAGTCGTTCTTATAAGAGGGCTCTTGCTTTTCGTGTTATTCACCATGGACCCGATCAGCCACTTTGATAAGTCTTGTGAGGCAGGTGGTGAATGACACGAAAAGCAGGAGTTGTTCTCTTAACTGTCGCAGAAGGAATAATTCTTTTTGTATAATGGTTTGCTTGTTGAGATTGCGCGTAAAAATAATAATTTCATGTTATTTTTAAAAATGAATAATAACTTACCTCAGCCTCAGATTTTTCTTAGTTGTATCTTCTGATTCTGATTCAGGGGGAATAATAATCTGAATATCAATCGGAGGTTGCGGTACATCTTCCTCTTTGTTATTTTGAGTTTCTAAGTTAATTTGTTCTATTTTTTCGCTAGTTTTGTTATGTGTTTTAGAGTGCTTTGTAAAGTTTGATGCATCCGAAAACGATCTAAAGAAGATAAAGTATGATACAAACTTTTAACCAATCTATACCATAGTATACATCGATCTATTTTGAGATAAGGTTTTAATAGTTTTATACTGCACACGTAAAACCGCGTTAAGTAAACAAACTTACCTGTCACAAATTCCACAATGGTATGGCTTCAGCCCTAAGTGTATTCTTTGATGTCTTGAACATGCCCATGCTTCTGTAAATGCTTTGGGGCAAAATTTACACTTAAACGGTCGTATATCCAAATGCCTTCTTATGTGGGTGTCAAACGTTTCTTTATGAAGAAAACGTTTTTGACAGTATTCACAGCTATACGGTTTTTCTCCTACAAATTTTTTAAAAAATAATAAATTTCTTCTTATGTCAAACGAATACCGTATCCATATCTAAGCTTTGGCCACGAAGAATTAAATAGTGGTGTTGGCACCGTTGCCGGTTTTTTGGTACATGTAATTTTTTTGTTTATTATTTTTTTAATGCGTGCGATTTGTTGGCCTTTTATAGTGGTGGATTAGCCACCTTTTTTTAATAGAATCTCCCATATACTTTTTTATTTTCATCGCAATGAAGTGAACGTGTCAAATTTAGTTTCATGTAAGATCAAATTTAAAAATTTCCTTTTTACCAGTTGCCGAGATTATCAACACTAAACTTTCATAAAAATATGGCAACAATGTTGATATTACCATGTAAATTAAGCATGCCTAACAATCCCCAGATTCTGAATTTTGTAACACAAACTTTTTACTATGTGGGTCATATCCTAGCTACTTCTTAACTAGTAGGGAAGGAATTTAGAAAATTAAGAAAGGTACTAAATTTAATCTTCTAATTTACTGCTATAAAAATACATGGGTCCTTCTATTTCAGAGTTTTGGTACTTTCTTCTAACCGTGTATGTTTTTGTTACACTATTTTTTAAGTAATTATTTCTATCCTACTGATTTACCTGTATGACTTTTATTATGCAATTTATATTGCGAAGAAGTTGTAAAACTCTTTCCACACATCTCACAGGTGTATGGTTTTTCTCCAGTGTGAATACGCGTATGTTCGACCAAATTGCCCTTTTGTGAGAATTTTTTTGACAAACATCGCATTCAAAAGGTTTATGGCCTTCGTGCCATCTAAAATGTAAAACATAACTTTAAAAAATCATATTTGCATTTTAGAATGATCATTCTAGAAAAATAATAAAAAACAGTAATAAAAAGTCCAAGGCTTGGGGTACGATGCAAGCGGTAAGCGAAGAGCGGCAGAGCGACACATTTTGGTACTGGATATGATCATTTAAGGTATAATTCCGAGCACCGCGGCAGACATCGAAACGCCTGCGTAAGCGCCAGAACGTTAAATAAGACGCGCACTGAAGTGACAAGCCAGTGATGTGGCGAGCTAGTGGCAAGTAAAGACTTTAAAGCTCCCTGGGGACTAGTGATACCTAACTGACTTCTTACACTTCCCAAACACCATTTCACCGCCACACACACTGCATTTATTTAAGCAGGTTTTAGATTCTACTTGAGACGGACTCACCACCTGGCAACCACTTGACTTGCTTGCCATTTCAGTGCGCGCCTTGTGGAGTAACGAGTAGCGTTGCTGGTAATAAGAATGGCTCTGGCGTTTGCGTCACCGGTTAGCAGTCTGTCTCGGTGTTCGGAACCATATATACCTTTATGGTAACCGCTAACTTGGGCGGCGTTTTGCAATAAGTTTACATATATATGTTTTTGTTTATTTTTGTTTATTTTAACATAAAGATCAGAGGCACTCATCTGACGTTTGCCGCTCACCGCTTGTATGGCAGCAAGGCCTTATTTTTTGTGAAATTTATTTTGATAACTACAAAAATTGACCAATTGTGCTTGCTTTATAATAATATTCTACAGAATCTATAGAAACCTACATGAAAAGTTAATCATAATAGGTAGAAGCAACCCTGTATTAAAAACATACCTTATATGCATAGCCAATGAGGTTTTGTGAGAAAAACTTGATCACAGATGGGGCAAGTATGCTTTTTAAGACCGCTATGAACATTCTCGTGGTTGGTCAGATTTGTTCTGGATTTAAATGAAAGACCACACTCTAAACATTCAAATGGTCTTTCATCAGTGTGAACTAGCTGATGACGTTGTAGGAGTTGACGGTGTTTGAAGGATCTTTCGCATATGTTACAAATAAATCTAAAAAAAGGAATTACAATAATAAATTAATCAAATTAGAAGATAAATAAAACAGCCCCACAAAAGAAAAAGTTGGTGGTACGAAATCCGAAAGACTAGATTATAGTATCTTCATGTTTTTGGGGCCGTTGAATCCGAATCTGGGGCCAGTTAACCCCATTAGGTCATGGTCAAGGTCATTTTAAGGTCAATCACAGCCCAACAAGTAAAAAAAAGTTAAAGGTGCGAAAGACCAGACCATGGTATGTTTTTGTTTTTGGGGTCGCTGAGTCCGAATCCGGGGTCAGTTTGATCCCATCAGGTCATGGTCAGGCTCATTTTCAAGGTTAAATCATTAAATTTTATTGAAAATAGACCACAATCATGGTATCTTTAGGTTATGGTAAGGGAGCCCAAGAGAGGATTTTGAGATTTACTACAGCGCGGCAGATTAATATACCGGAGGATACCTTGTACCCGTTTAAGTACCTCCACCAAATATGAGCCCCGTATACAGGGCCGATCATAAAAAACAAAAATATATCCATCAGAAATTGTCGAGCGTGTCAGATTAAAATAGGGTGAGTTAAATCATGCCAAACAGTGTTTATTCCACTAGTCTGACAATTTGATAATGACGTAAGGGCTACAAAGAAAAACGTCAGATTAACATTTTCGAACGTGGCTATTTTTTTATTTTGAAGAAAATAATTCAGGGATAACGAAAATATATAATCCGATTCAATCGGAACGATTTTCACAAACCGGAATAATAATAGTATTTTTTTACATATTTAAAAATCTATAGCCACTTCCCCCACCGATGAAAAGGTATACATTATATAACAACTTTTTCTTGTTATCATCTAAGCTTTGCAACCCAATAGGTCTCTATGACGCTCGAGTAAATCCCCATTTAGCATCGTGGGCTCCCCTACTATTATCGAGGTCGCTGAATTCGAATCCGTAATCAAATTGATCTTATGAGGTTAAGATCATGGCCATATCAAGGTCAAATTATTAGAAGTTATTGTAAATAAACCAAAATTATGATATCTTGAGGTTTTTTTATGTTAAATTGACCCCGCCCCCCTCCCGGATTTGGATTTAGCGACCCCAAAAACATAAAGACACCACGTTTGTAGTCTATTTTTGATTAAATTCGATGATTTGACCTTGAACTGACCCTAATCATGACCTGATGGGGTCAACGTGACCTCGGATTCGGATTTAACGACCCCAAAAACATAAAGATACCATGGTCTAATCTTTCGGACCACCAACTTTTTTGTGGGGTGTGGGTTGTAAAGTGCGGGTAAATATTGGAAACATTTCTTAATATATACATAATAATAGGCACACCCTTCAAGCTATAAAAAATATATGCAAAAAGATTTAAAATTTGTTTAAAAAAACTTAATGTGTCTACCCTAATAATTCATACCTTTTTTGCAAATATAAGTCGTAAATAAAGGTAGTAAAAAAACAAGTTTTGTACTTAAATTTCCTACAAGCTAACCTTGGTTAAAATTTGCATCGCTGGTTAGAAAATACCCAAAAACAAAAACAATGAATGATTCTTTCGACATTTTAAATTTTTTGAGGACCGTTATATTCCAACCATCCTGAACCTGTGATGAAACATCATGCCAAATTTTGATAAAATCGCTTTTCAATTTTGCAATCCAACTTTGTTTCTTTTATTTTTCGTTTAGATTATTTATCAAATGCTTCGCCAGAAAAGGCATATCTCGATTCTTGTTACATATATTTTTCTTAACAGTTTTCATCAAATACATTCCTGCCATATCGTACATCCAACAACTCTTGTTTTTTAGTAGATAAACTTGGTCTTACATCAAAAATTACTTTAATTAACGTTTACTTCCGTTTGTACATTGATAATACCATAAAGTAACATACCTACGGATAAGAGAAACCATGGCATGCTAAAATTTTCGTACCGCTTTTGCGGCAGGCTTGTCATTTTTCCAGTTTACACTTTAAATGCGTCGGTCGAAGCCTCGCCTCGTGTAACATCAGCGGTGGGGAGACACGTAAGCTTACTGAAATGACTAACTGGCGGTATTTCAACGAGAAACGAATAAAATTATATTGGGAGTTTTCGCATGACCTGTCCTTAAATCGGCTATTCCATGATAACTCTTATAATTTCCTTACTCTATGATAATACTAAATTAGTTTTAGCATGATAAAAGCCGGTTGTATATACAGGCTGGTCCCCAAGTAATGGACGAAAATTTAACTAAAGACTTAAGACGTTAAAATATTGTGCTTTAACTAATCTTACCTTAGTAGAAAAGCTGATATTAACTAAGATACAGGGTGTCAAAGTTCAAAAATATATATAATTTTTAATAATATTTTATATGTTTTGAATATTATAATAAAACTAGGTATCTACAAGTTTTCTGACCTGAGCTATTTATATCTGATGTAAATTTTTAGGTATTACCTAGGGACCGCTACTTACACTACTTTGCATTTTTCTAAAATCATTTCATCCGAGAAATATTAACTCTCCAATGGTTTTTACACAAAAAATATATACTTTGTAACAATCGCTCTGAGCAACAGTTTTTAGATATTCGCCATTAAGTTATTTAGTACACCCCAAAAATGCCTTAAAAAACAGCGAATTGGCCGTAACTAAAGGGTGATCCAACTTAAACGCATGATGTTAATTTGTAAATAAAACAAAAAGTTGTCTCTTAGTATTTTTTATTATGATGAGAAGGATCTATGACAAATGTAATGTAAAACAAAATATTGGTCAAATGCTCGCCACGACTTCGGTGGTGTGTTTCAATGTCGTTTATGTGTGTTTATATTCTTCTTCTTTGTGGATTCTTTAAAAAGCGGAATTGTCGCATTTGGGCAAATTAGGGTCCAAGGGTGATTGTTGAAAAGCTGATGCATCCACAAAAGTGACTGTTTGGTGCGATTTATGCTGGCGTCATCGTCATCAAGCAGTTACCGTGATTCTTGTGGCCAGAAATTCAGAATATGGACCAGAACGATATGTGGTTTTTAACAGGATAGTACCACTTGACACACAGCCAACGAAACAATGTCGCTTTTACTTAAAAAATTCAATAGCCAATCTCCTGTCGTGGCGATGTTAATTTGCTACCATGATCATGTGTTGTGACATTTTTCCACTTCTTTTTTGGAGATATTTAAAAGAAAAAGACGTACGTCAATAACCCAACAGCAATGCAAGATTCGGCACTTTAAGAACACTTAACCTCAATTATGTCTCGGAAATATGGAAACTATATATGGACTGTCGGTTAAAGGTGTGCCACCAAAGCGGTGGCGAGCATGACCAATATTTTGTTTTACACATAATTGTCACAGATCCTTCTATTATAATAAAAAATATTAAGATAATTCTCTGAAAACTTGTTGTTTGTTTACAATTAACATCGTGCGTTTTGGACCACCTTTTATAACTGCCTCATCATCAACAAATAATTTCCATATACTTTTTGGTTGCACTAAACCACTTAAATGCAAATATTTTGAAAACGGTGGCTTAGAGGCATTCTTACAAAGTACACCTTTTTTGTAGAAAGTATAGGAGAATTTACTGGTTATACTAAATGTTACATACAGAGTAGCACATAAACGTTGGTAAATTTAAAGTAGTAGATGGCGTCCTCTAGTTAACACCTAAAAATTAACATCAAATATGAATAGCTCCTGTCAGAAAACCCCTAGATATCGAGTTTTATTACAATGTTTAAAATGTATAAAATATTATTAAAATAATTTAAAATATTTTTTAACTTTAACACCCTGTAATTCAATTCATATCAACTTTTGTACTGAGATCTACACATCGTACACCTAACAAGTTTATTTTAAAAAATCTTAATTCTTATTGTATTATAGTAAGATATGTTACAGGGATTTAGTCATTAGAGAAAGAAGGTGGGTAAAGATCAGCCCTTTTTTGCCCATCATAGTCACGAAAATTAAAAGTTCTTATCAAAATTGCTGCTTTTGAAGCCTATTTACTATAGTGATCGAAAAAATAAGAATCTTGGTGAGTCGAGTGCTCGACAGATTTTTTTAGTAGAAAATAAGAAAAAATACTCAAAATAACAAAATTTTAACAAATATTCCAAGTTTGATGGCTGTTTTTTGTGAATTGCTATTTATTTTCTTATATTACCTCCGAAAAAATGTAAAAAGACCAATAAGTGAAATTTCTTATGGATTTAATAAATTAATTTAACTTTTAATTTTCGTGACTATGATGGGCGAAAAAGGGCTGATCGTTATCCTCCTTCTTTACCCACACGTTTAGCTAATAGATTTTTTTACATAGGCAACAAAAAAATATATATAAAAAAATAATAAGAATCCTTTTACTTCAAAAATATCTAATTTAATAATAATATACATGATTTTACCTTTGATTTCCATGTTCTGTATCCTTGTGATAAAATAAGCTGCTAGGATGTTGAAATACTTTATCACATTTATCACAAGGAAACTTCGTTGACTTTACTGAACCCTTATTTTCATTATTTTTGTGAGATATTAAGTGGTTTTTAAGGCTGCAAGCATACGCAAAGGACCTGAAAAATATAATTAATCTAAAAACTACCAAAAAGTGCAAAAAGTACCTTCTAAATACTTTATTTTTAAATAAATATCATTAAATCCTTATTATCATTAAAAATGTAAAGGGAGTTTAAGAAATTGTTTCCAAGAATTATGGCAAATACAAATACCAACAATTTAAATATTAAGAATATTGTTTTTTTTTGTGAGATTTAAGATGTTAGATACTCTATATACTTTAATTTTAAAAACATTTTTTTGACATGTAGAATTATTAAAAGTAAATAAGGCAGTTTTCTCTTGGTCTCTATTTACATTTTTGTAATTTTGGGATTCCTGTACAGGACAAAACGTATTCCTCAACGTGAATCTTGTTTTTCTAAATAATTCATTGTTTTGTACTATCTATTATAAAAATTGAAATAATGTATCAAACTTAAAAAAATTTTGCTGTTTTTTTTCCGCAAAGCCTTCTGACATGTCCAGCTCATTTTGCAAACGTAAGTTTTTGGATATTTACACTAAAACGGCAGTCATAACAAATCCGATATTACACGTTTTGCTTCTTAGCACAAACTCTTTTTGTATTTTTATTACATTTATTTAATAAATCATAAAAAAATATATTTAAAAATACGATAATAACTCCAACAACAGCAAGCAAAACTTGACTATTAAATGTCGTAAGTATTAAATGTTGTAGTACATCAAAAAACAGGAGACACGTATTTTTTTATCGGTCATTAAACACTTTTAATAGTAGGAGAGCTAGTGAACCCTTCGAGTAACGTTAGACCTGTAAGGCTGAAAATTTGTATAGCGATAAGTCATAGCATGATAAGTACAAAAATCATCACCTGGCAGGCATCAGCCGTGCACATCATCACCCTGTATATTTTTAAACATTTTTAAAAATAATTAAAAAATAAAAAACTTGGAGCTGTAAGCTTAAAATTTGTCTAGGGTTTAGTTCATTTCTAGTAAGGTTTTAACAAGGATTTCAAGTATTATTCTTGAGATCATTGGGTTAAAAATGACAGGCGTTTTCGATGAGCACAAGTACCTGCCAGGCGAACTGAAACGTGTGGCTGATTTAAAGGGCCATATTTCCAAAACTAATAAAGTTAGATGAACCTAATGTGGTATTTTCTTTAAGCTCTTTTTAGTGGTAATATAATATACATGGTGCCTCATTAAAAAAAAAAACTTTTTTCCAACCTGTATAATATCACCAGTATCACCGTTAAAAAGAACTTTAAGCGAGCTTTAAGAAAACACTGCATTAGGTACATCTAACTTTATTAGTTTTGAAGATATGGCCATCCAAATCAGCCACACCTTCAGTTCACCTGGCAGGTACTTGTGCTTATCGAAAACGCCTGTCATTTTTTTTAAACATTACTAAGAATGAACTAAATCCTCGAAAATATACAGAAGAAGAAAAAAATATACAGGGTGATGATGTGCACGGCTGATACCTGCCAGGTGATGATCTTCGTACTTAGCATGCTATGACTCATCACTACACAAATTTCCAGCCTTACAGGTCTAACGTTACCCTTAATATAAGTGTTTTTTAAATATCCTAAGAAAAGATGAATAGAGGCTGATAAATAAAATTATGGTTTTGATTTCGTACAGACATCTTAGTGCGTTTTTAAAATATTGGAAAAAACAATTTTGAGAGTGAAGATAAGTTGTGCATTTCACCTCTTAGAAGTGTGTTAATGGCCGATAAAAAATACTTGTCTCTTGTTTTTTTTTCTGTACTACAAAATATAGCAGTTTCATCAAAATAGACGTGTAACACCTGGGATAATTGAGGAGCAGAAGTAACAAAAGGGCTAAGTGCCAAAATTGTTAAATTGAGAAATTTAAAAATAACATACCAAAACAAAGTACTTTTTATTTTCAAATAATTATAAAACACATTATGTGGCTTACGCTTAAATGTTCTACAACGAAAGCAACAGAAAAAAAAATAAAAACTTGAAAATAAAACCCAAAATAAAAAGAAATGGAAACGGGCTAAGTGCCAGTATATTATTTGGTTAAATTAGCGTAGAATTCTCGATGTTTTTTTTTATCTTGTAGGTAAGGAATCACTGATATTAAGTGTTTTTCTTGTTGTCACCGATCTTATTGATATCTGGTTAGTTTTTCCTTTTTTGACAATAATATTGGCTGTGGTGCCCACTGAGACGCCACTGGACCCAATAATACTAATCTAGGCAAAGCTTTACAAGCGCCTTATTAAATTAAATAAGTGTCCAACATTTTAATCGGTTAAAGGGTTCCTAAAATATTCAAAAGATACCAACTTTTTTGAAAACTTTAACGCCCTGTATCTCAGAATGGAAGCAAATCCGGACATTTGTTTATAGGAACTTTTTTATAAAAAGATATAAGAAAGCACCCCTTAAGTTTTGTACCGTAGTTAGGAAACACTCTGTATATTCCAGTAGGATTTACTAAACAAAATGAACGGCAACAAAGCCACGAGTACTACGGCACTTACCCCTATCATGTGGAACTGACCACAGGCACTTGCAGAAAGCGCCACGTATCAGCTCGAATGATTGTTTACGGAATACATAGAATAGAATAGCCCCTTTGTTACTTCTGCTCCTCAATTTCGTTGTAAGATAAATCAAAATTGTTCCGATGAGGGCGTTAACATATACTACAAAACAATACTAAAATACAGTCTTCAAATCACCATCACCTGTATTGCTACCAAAATTAAATGTGTATATCCCTTTTGGTAAAATTTGATACAACATTTCTAGGTGTTGCCATTTTTATAATAAGTACTTGTTATGTTACTTTTTTGGATACTGAAAATATTACCTTTGACAAATTTCGCACTGATAAGGCTTCTCACCATTATGTATTGCCTTAAGGTGAACTTCATAATTTTGTTTACAAGTAAAACTTTTTTCACATTTAATACATTTTAAAGGCTTCTCTTCTGATATAACTTCAGGAGTTTCTGTCTCATCCAAATTCTTATCAGTGTCTGGAAAAAGTACTGTACCATTCTAAAAAATTATTAGAACCTTAAAATATTGTTATAAGGTTTTAACCAACATTATATTATACAGGGTGATCATTCTTAAGTCGGAACTATTGCTAGCTTCCCTATTATTAAAGATACGAAGACGCTTAAATTAGTAATGTTGTAGTACTTTTTCCGCTGATTAACGTGTTGCCAACCGAAAACTAATTGAACATCGGGTTTTTGCTTTATGACAAAAATGTACTTTTTTTAAATCGAACACCCTGTATATTATATCGCCATTCGAAAGATCTATCAAAGAGCTTTAAAAAAGTCCACATGTAGTATATCCAATTTTTAATGGTTTCGGAAATATGGGAATCCTCGGAAATTTAATTGTAAACCGGCATTTTTAAATAAAACACTCTGTATATTTTATCACCATTAAATAGATATTTTAAAGAGCTTTAAGAAAATACCACATTTGGAATGTCTATCTCTTATAGTTTAAAAATATGGCCATCCAAATCTAAAAAACAATAGCTATAGTCATGGACGCCGGCAGGATAACTTTCAGGGGGTGCAAAGTAGAAAAAGAAAGTATTAAAAATTTAAGTGGAAAAGAATTTTATAAAGAAAAAAAAAAGGTCCTGTTCCATGAAACACCGTCTATATCTTCTCTTTCCTTTTTGTCCTCTCCTTTTGCTCCTTTCCCAATAGCCACGGAGTGCAAAACATCTAAAAATGCCTAAAATCAATACTTTTTTGCCAAAACTTACTACTTTTCAAACATTTTCAAAGTCAGGGGGTGCACCCCTTGCACCTCCTGGCGCACATGGCTATAGTGTCTATTATATCTTCGACACTAAACTTGTGCTTATAGGTTAGACCTGAAGATATAATGGAAATTTAACATAATTTTCAGATTTGAATGGCAATATTTTTTAAACTATAGGAAATAGACATATCAGATGTGGAATTTTCTCAAAGCTCTTTGAAATATTTATTTATTGGTGATGTAATATACAGAGTGTTTTATTTAAAAATGCCGGTTTATAATAAAATTTCCTAGAATGGCCATATTTCCGAAACTATTAAAAATTGTATATATCACGTGTGGACCGTTTTTAAAGCTCCCTAATAGATCTTTTGAATGGTAATATATTATACAAGGTGTTCCATTTAAAAAAGCACATTTTTTGCAATAAATCGAAAACCCGATGTTCGATGATTTGTTTTTCTGTTGGCAGCAGGTTAATCAGCGGAAGAAATACTACAACTTGACTAATTTATCCCACTTTGTATCTCCAATAATAAAGACGTTAGCAATAGCTCTAGTTTGATCGCCCTCTATTTATACTCTTTAGGGTCTTTTATTGTTCAGTTGCAAAATAAGCCTTAGTATAGAGATAATGCCGGGCACTTACAAATTCATCGATTTGCTCGACTCTTGAGATACCAACATGATTGGTTTCCTTCTGGTGCTTTAAAATAACATCTTTACTTTCATCTTGAAAATTACATTCTTTTTCTTGGCAGGAATATTTTATGTTGTGACTTTTTTGTGTAACTCGTATCTACCGATATGCAGAAATTCTTTTTGCATATATCACAAATGTATTTATGCTTTCCTTTTTGATCTAAAAAATTATAATATAAATGTAGCAATCTTTATCAGTAATGCCTTGTTCAGACATGGCTAGTAATTTAGTCGAGTAACGAGTAATTAAGTATTCTCGTGCGTGTAGACAGCTACTACACTAAACTACTTTCCTAATTATAACTGGCTACTTCACTAAATTACTAGCCATGTCTGATGAACAAGGCATAACTGTTGGATAAATATACAGGGTATCCTAGAATATGCGCACAATCTTCCAAACACATACAGGGTGTCTAAGAATATGTGGGCAATCTCTCGGATTGATATGGAACACATAAAAATAATGTGACAAGTTCCTGTAAATATTTTCCTAAAGTCCCTCTTAACAGAGATATGTGCCCTTTTAGAGACGCCACTGAAAATCGGTTTTTCCTGAATAACTTTTATAGTACTTGGTTTAATAAATTAATTTATCAAAATGATAAGTAATATAACTATTAGTCAGGACTGTATGTAGATATACAATAGTGAATAGAAATTCTCACAAATTCTCACACCTCCAATATTCGCGAAGGCGAATGTTGACTTTCAAATATACATTAATACCTAAAATACACATTTTTAGATTTAAGAAATTTAGTTTTTTTGTGTTCGCTAAAATATAGTTCATGTTATCAATAGGAAGCAAAATATGTTTTCAAAAATGTAAAAAATTTAAAAATAATTTTAGTTTTCGTTCAGTTAGAATGCTTATTATTACATTATTAAGCTTTTTATTTTATTATTTTTCCTAAAATTAAAATCAAAAAATAAAAATGTGATAAAATAATATCACCTACTGGTATGTTTCTTGTGTCTTGGTGGCCTTGTACTAAAGTATACAGGTTGCTCCACTTTTCCATCGTCTGTTACAACTTTTCCTATAGGTGTTTTAGCTTTTTCTTTTTTTTGTTCTGAGTCACATTTGTCCTCTTCTTCAGCCTCTTCATCAATTACTCCTTCTTTTTTAGTATTTTATCTAACTCTTTGCCCTATAAAATATACAAGGTGTTTCCTCATTGCGATACAAAAATTTAAATAAAAAAGTGACTTATTACCTTTTTTCTTACAACCGCGAACTATTTAAATGAAAATTCAAAATCCTTTTTAAATTTTACATACATATATACCATTAAAGTGAAAGTTATGTTTTTTAGATTAAATAATAAAAACAATAAGGTAATATTGCCAACAAAAATCGTGGTGAAGCAACTTTTACAAATAAACCTACTTGCACAACGCCTTCATATCTAGCTGGAGCTTTGATAATCCGTTTTTTCTTCCATCGGAGTCGGTTAAATCTTCCTCTCCAACTTTATTTTTAGAAACAGTCTCAGTTTGTGGCTCGTTAACTTTTATTACAACTAAAAATGCAATACAGATACATTTTTTTCTCTAACTAAGCACATCTTTTCAAGTAATTTTTTAGAACAAGCTTTTGAAATCGTTAAAGCGAAAGGAAAAAACAAAATTAAAAGAAAAATTGCCAATTATTTTCATTAAATTAATGGTATCATTATACATTTACAAAATTTAGTGTACAGTACGTCCGTTGGTTATTATTAGAGATAGAGACTTGAGGTTTTCGCGAACTGTTGCTATTTTTTGATGAAACGAAAGATGACACTAATTTTTCATAGCTCTCCAAGGTTTTGGACACACAGGGCAAAATAAATTTTTACCATTTTAGGACCGCCCGTGGTATTTCAGTTCTCTTGTAACTATCCTACTTGTAACTTAGGACAAAAGTAAAAACTGATATTGGTAGATATTTTTACGTAGAATCCAGTGGTGTTATTTTTCGAAATATGAATCAAACATATTATTTTTCTAATGGAACACCTTCAGGGTCGCGATTAGGGGGGCTAGGGGCACTTAGCCTACCCAAGACGGCCATTAGATCCCGCCAAAATTATTGGGCATTTAAAATATATTACTGTTTATCAGCAAATATGTATACTCTATAAACCATAGGCTAGTTGCGCCACTGAACCCCCTGTATATTTCTTATTCAATAAATTATAGGTGATGTGAGCTTATAAAAACATATAATACCAAATAACTTATTTTGTATTTTTAGACCCTTAATTGATGTTTTTAATTTTAAAATTGAATTTCGCATAGGGGCCATGATATAGACTCTATAGCCAAAGAATGAAGTTAGTCCTGAGCTCATAATTTATTTAGGTTTTACAGCAAAATCTTGGTTTTAATTTTTTATTTTATATTTTGCCCCACCTAGCATCCCTATTCGGCCCTTGGTTCTGGAAGGGCTTCACTTATTAATTAATTAAAAACTGAATATTTTGGATTAGCGCCACTGTGTTTATACTTAAAACAGTGTCAAAAAATATTATGTATCCATTATTTTAAGAAAAACAATTGTTTGAAAACAAAAAACTAGAAAAGCCTATATGGAACTGATACCTTCAATATTTAAACTTCAATAATAATTTTGATAACAGTTTCATAAACGGTTTTCTACTATTTTGTCTAATTTTTTTATTTTTTTTATTATAAATACCTACTGATTTTAATCACATTTTTAAATGGAAACGCATTAAAGTTTATTGAAAATGTTCAGTTTTTAATTAATTAATAAGTGAACCAGCTTGAGAAACCAAGGGGTGAATAGGGATGCTGGGGGAGATAAAATAGTTAAAACTCATATTTTGCTGTAAAATGTAAATAAATGATAAACTTTAGGGCTAACTTTATTCTTTGGCTATAAAGTCAATATCATGACCCACTATGAAAAATATCAAATTGTTAAAAACTCTACTACACCACTGGATTTTACATAAAAAAATCTACAAATATTAGTTTTTACTTTTGTTTTAAGTTAAAAGACAAATTAAATACGAGGGACGTCCGAAAATGAAAAAAAAAAAGAATTTTGCCCTGTATGTCAGAAACAAAGAGGGCCATGAAAAATCTTTAAGTGTCATCTACATCAACAGTTCACGAAATCCGCAAGTCTCTATCTCTAATAAAGTCAAAGTCAAAGTCAAAAATCGCTTTATTCATCATAAGACAAAATCTTATTGACAAGCTTCCATAAAAATAATATATACTTAAAACTATACAGGGTCATAAATAATAGTAATAATAAATAATAACAATATACTAGCCAAAAAAAAACAGTAAAATAGTAATAAAACACAATAAAATAGTAAAATAGTAAAAACAGTTATTATATAATTAAAAACAACTAAAGTCGTTTTTCTACATAAAACATCATACAAAGAATACACACCTTGATCATCGGAAGGTTCAGACTCTATATCCGATTTAGGTGGCCTTGGAGGTCTTCCCCTTTTTCTTTTTGGCCTATTTAGCCCTTTTGATTTTAGGGTTAATTCATGCCCTGGTAAGAAAAGTGGACCTTCACTAAAAACTAAAAGAAAATTTAATTACTAGAAGTAAAAAATTAGAGTTCGACCGAAACTGGTTTTTCGGCCGAAACCCAAACCAATGTTCGGCCGTGACTTCAGTTTTCGCCGAAACCGAAACTCACGTGGTCAAGTATAAAATACCTTAAAATACTGAAATTTGGTGCTTTTTCACCATTATTCCGCATTAATTAGGGACATGAAATGAAACCACTGTATAATTAGTTTGTTTTAATCATTAATTAAAAAATAAAATTATTTTTTTATAATTTTTTCACAGTAAGAGATAGTTGCCGTAGGAAACGAAGTTAGGCAAGCGCGCACGACTAAACTTTCGAAATTAGTTTCGGTTTCGGCAAAAGTTCCGGGCAAATTTGGCCATGACCGAAAGTGCCTCTGAAACTTGATTTTTTGGCCGAAACTTAAAGTTCAGTCGGACACTAAAAAAAAATTATCGCCGAACATAATAACCTCCTCCTTTTCTGAAGTCGGTTAAAAAAGAAAACCTGTCCACTGTTTATTTATATACCTGACATTTTAAGTACTACTATAAGAATAAAGTAAATTGTTTTAACATCCTCTTTAAATTGTAAAAAATTAATAATACTTGGAGAAAATAAAAAACATATTTACAAGCCCTAAGAGGGTTCTTGGCAAATCTCATAATCCAAACAGGGCCGCCGAGAGGGCATTAAAGACAGTACAAATTACCGAGGCTCAGACTGATTTAGGGGGCCCGGATTGGATGGGGGCCCACAAAATAAAAAAACGTAAACGGAACAAGGGAGTGAGGCCCTTTTTTTGCTCTTAAAAGTTTTTGAAGGTCATTTTGAAAAGTTAAGTAAATAAAATTAGTTTGGAGGAAGTGAGGACCTTTTTTGCTCCTAAAATGTTTATTTTTAAAATTTAGAATGTGGAAGCAACTTTGATTTTGACGAAATTTTGTATATGGAGGTTTTTAGGGCCCTGACTTTTTCGGAAACGTTTCGTTCCCAAGATATCCATCATCAAACTTAAAAATGAAACCAAGTTCATCTTCTCTTCTTTTTGAACACAATTCTTCATTTTAAGCTAAAGTAGCACGCAATATTTGATTTTGACCTTTTAAAACTCCATTTTGTACGTAGTTTTTACACTTTTTTTGAATTAAATTGCATTTTCACTTTTAATCGTTTTCAATCGCAAGTTATGATGAAGGCGGTAGAGCAGTGTATGCATGGTTGCAGCGTTTTTTAAAAGAACCTTCGCAATTCATTTGATAAAAATGTAAAATACCACATACAAAATAAATACATAGAAAACGGTGTTTGAAATGTGAAAATTAAATATTGTGGGCCACTCTAGCTTTAAATCAAAAAGAAGAGAAAATGTAGTGAAAATTAGATTAGTTTTATTTTCAACTTTAATGATGGATACCTCGGAAAACGAAACGTTTGCCCCAAGTTTCTATGCAATTACCAAAAATATATTTTTTCTTAGTTTTGGCGTTGGAGAAACTAAAATTTAATGTGTAGAAGTCAGACCGAGATATCGTGTTGACCGGTATACTTTTTTATTGTTTTTTTGCCTATTTTTTTACGGTAATTGATTACTTACTCTTTGATAATTGTCTAGAAACTGTCCGCAACTCAACCGATTTTGACCAAATTTGGTATACTGGGGTTCTTTGGGGTGCTGATCGCGAATCTGAAAGAATTTTTATTCGGAGATATCCATCTTCAAAGTTGGTTTTTGAACTAACATCATTTCCCCTTCTTTTTGCATACAATTCTTGATTTTCAGTTTAAATGGTACATTTGATTTTCATTTTTTGAATTAAATTGCGTAGCTTCACTTTCAATAATGGCAATATATGGTGGAGGCGCCGAATAAATTGTAGCATAGCTTGCTGATTTTTTAAAGAGATCCTTCCAATTTATTTGATAAAAGGTGTAAAATACATAGAAAAACGAGGTTTTAAAAGGTAAAAGTAATATATTGTGGGCCACTTTAGTTTCAAATCAAGGATTCTGTGCAAAAAGAAGGGGGAATATTGGGAAAATAATGTTAGTTCCTGGTTAGTTGAAATGCCAATTTTGATAATGGATATCTCGGAAACGAAACTTTTCCGACTAAAAATTCAGACTCGTAATCTGCGCCCCAAAATACTCCCGTATACCAAATTTGATCAAAATCGTTGTTGCCGCAACTTTCTAGGAAATAACCCTAAAATTTTCACAGGGTGGTGAATGCGCCAACATTCAAGCTGTCGAAATTCGACGCTTTTAATCTAATTTTAAATATTTTGATAAATTATAAGCAGTTTTATTTGATTCTTGTTTTTCTTTTCTGGTCGTTTAATCTAGTATTTATTAATTGAAAAAGCCTATAAGAATCTCTTACTTTGAATGATAAACTTCTCCCCATTTTCATCAGTCTGAATGGTATAAGTCTCTACACTAGCATTTGGATTATGGTTCTGCAACACATCCTCCAACTTTTGTCTTTCTTTTTCTTCTCTAGTAAGTCGCTCGTGCTGTGTCTTCAGTAAAGTTCTTAACTTTGCTTGACCCTCAATGATGAGGTCCATAAACAATTTTGTTGCTTCAAGCTGGATATGACAACCTGGGCAAATTGTTTTGGGAAAGGATCGTCAATTTCTACCTAAAATTATGTAGAAATACATTTAGTTAATAGATTTGAGTGTCCCGCCATCCATTTGTTTTTAAATCCAAAAAATTACCGGGGGTTAGTATTTTGTCTCTGTCTTTTACATAAAAGATAAAAGAGACAGATTAAACAAATTCACATACTTTACTACTGAGTTAATCAATTGCAGAACTAAAAACAATAGTGTGGGAATAAAGACGTACCTTAATAGGCAAATACCTATTTACCAAAATGTATAGTTCCTCAGAATTTTCTCTTTCAGAAAAAAGATTTATTCCTTGTTTGTTTTCTTCACAACAAAGCCTACATTTAGAAGAATTTGACAATGGATTTTCTTGCTCCATGTTGTTTTTAGGTTGTTCATTGACTAATTTATTCAATGTCAAATCTTATTCGTACAAGATCGGTTACAATCGTCGCATGCCTAGCTGATAGACTCTGGATCTGGATCAAGCCCAGACATACGTTTACAAATTTACATGGTGGACCAAGAATCTATTGTGTTTTACAAGATATTTTAAACACAACTTATAATTTAATAAGGTAAATATTGTATGTTTTAATTAGGACTATTTTAAACGGTTTGTAAAACAAATAAAACGACACTTTGCGATTCGCTTATCCATACTAAAAGGTTTTTAACTAAATTTAAATTAATGCGTTACTATAGGGTTGACAGATGTGCTGCAAAAAAAAACGGTCATGAAAAAAACAGCTATTTATATATAAAAAATAAGTTCACTTCTGGCAGTGGCGTTTTTAGGAGTACCTAAACAAAGTTTTCTGACAAAAAATGTACGCCACTGATTTTTAGCGAGTAAAAAGACAGCTTTTTAGCCCTTATTTTTTTCTCTTCTGTAACTTTTTGAAAATAATAAAATGCACTTAACTGCATACCCCTAGACTGGATACTGGAAGTAATAATTATATAAAATTATCCACAAACACTAAATTAAATACCATTAATATTTAAACCAAGGAATTATCTTAAATTTATTTTTTTGTCAGAAATATTTATTGAGGTACCTACCGTTCAAGATACTGGATTGGGTAACTTTAATTAACTTCTAAAGATCTTAATAATCTAAATAAGGTTTTTAATCCTACAAATAATAGTGTGAAAATTTATTAAAATTAGATTAGGGTTATTTTAGGTAGTAACAAAAAAGGATATTTTTAAGGTTAGCATCCTGTATCAGGGAAACAATGCATTGCCGGACTTGGTTTATGAACCCTGGACTTAGTTTATATGAACTCTTCTCTATATTTTTTAATGCAGAATCTGTCTTTAAATTTTCTTAACAACATTCTGTAAGCGCCTTTTCACACTACGCCGGATTCGCCGAACAGAGTGATAAAAAATTATACGAAGCCTTTGAGTTTGCCAACTTTCCGCGTTCTCAATGTGTGAAAGGTCTCATAAGACTCCATACACTTCGATAGCGTCGGTCCGTCGCCCGGATTCCCGTCTTCCGCTAACGTAAAAAGGCAGTAACACTCTGTATAGACAGACGATTTCGTTTGTCTGTCCAAATATTTTAAAATTTTAATTAAATATTGAACGTTGTTGTTAAGCCTTGATTTGAATATATTGTAGTTATTTTATATGTTTACAAAGATAGGTTTCTTTGCCGATGATTACTTACATTTGGAAAAGTTTTATTGTAGTCACAACAAATGAATTTTTAACATACAGTTATTTTTGTGGAAAGGTATATTATTTGTTTAATAAATCGGCGGAACACGAGACAGTCGGACAATCCACCAAAAAGTGGGACTGCCCGCCAAAATCGAGACGTAAGGTCACTTTAGTTTATACGAGTTTAATTGATAGTGGTCGATCGAGCACTTGCCTTTTCTTCTTCAACCAAACACAAACTCGGAGCGAGAAAGAAAGATACTAAACTTATTTTCTTTTTAGGCATGCTATTCGTATGGCCAAACGGCAAGGCTGCGTCTAGGGTCTAGCTACAGGTAGGTATAATAAACTGGAAACTTACATCCTATTATATTTTCAAATTTTTTGATCACTCGGTAACTTATACTAATCAACGACAACAAGAGATGGTAGAAAACGTATGTCTAGATTTGTCTGATTTGTCGCAAAATATAAGGACCTCGAACAGACCCATGTCAGATGTTGGGATCTTTATACAGGCCAATAAAAATTTCTTATTTGGATCATGTGATTTGGTCAAGCGCCAAAATAATATAATAATATTTTGCATCATAATTTTTGTATCGCGACATTATTTCATGTTATTAATGAAATAATTAGGAATTTTACTCAAGGTTCCAATATACACTGTATAGGCAAAATTTCAAGCTATATCGGCCAGTAAGGCCGGACCCACACGTTGGCCCCACATACCTCTAAAAAGCGTACACACGTTGGCTATTATACTATTTAGTTCCTGACTACCAGAGCCAATGTCAAGATGTCCGATACTGAAATCGAAATTGCTCCAATAAGCGCTCAGTGCGTATAATTTATATTTGTTATTAAAAAAAAAGAAAACGCCACGTCAAAGAATTTATATTAGCATGTAGACCCCGTTAAATTTAAATGTCGTTTTTACGCGAAGTTCTATATAATATGTAGCTGGATTTTTTAAATAAAATTCAACGTGCCCGAAGTCACGGTCAGGTTAGTTTTGGTTAGCAACGCCTTTTTTTATTGGCAGCACCCCTATTCATTTCTGGTTTCGCAATTTTGTTGACTATGACGTCAGGGTGTCATCTGATTTCATCGGCCAATTCTGATTGGCCTATGTAAAAACGACATGTAACGGGGTGTAGACGCTATAGTAGAATTTATTGCTGACAACATCTCGACAAGATGTACGCACTCGAAGTGTGTTGCAACAGGACTCACACAGGACTAGCATATCGCCAATATTTGGACGGGTCGCGAACGTTGGCACAGATTCCTTTGATAAAACCACATGGATAAAACCGACACTCGCCGGCCAATTACCAACGCCAATGTCAATGCGATTTTCTAATACACACGTTGGGCTATGGCGTTGGGCCAACGTGTGAAGCCGGCCCAAAGCAAGCACTAACAAAGGAAGCAGTGTGACGCAAGGAAAGCAGGGGTGGCCTGGGCCACCCCTGAAAAGGCGGACCACCCCTAGAAAACGGGTGGGTCCTCCCCTGTAAGATGGAAGATAGAAAAGAAATAGGTAGTAGAATAGAATTGTAGAAGTAAGGTTTTTTTGCTCCTCAAAAATTTCATACGCACGACTTTATTTAGCTGATTTTGTATAAAGCACAAAGATTAATAATAGTTTCTACTCTTTGTAAAGAATTATATGTTTTAATTATATTATTATCTATATTATTTATATTATTATCACAAACTGTTTTGGAAGGGCATTTGTCACCGGCGCATTCACCATTTCAACGCCACGTTCAACGCTAACAACAAATTTGAGATACATTATGGAAAAATATATTTTTTTCATTTTCAATTTACGGAATGTATTTCACATACCTACTGAAGCGTTTTTCTAGGGCTCTTTATACAGTGAGGTGACAAGTATTAAAATATCTCCAGGTTTTGTAATTTTACTTAGTTTACTTCTGAAATAAACAAGGCTTTGAGGAAGGACTTTTAAGGACTCTTTATTTAATAAAACGTTTTGTTTTAAAAACCCACACCTTAAATCTTATATAGGGTGTTTCTAAACAAATGCGAAACATTTTAGGCCATAGACGTCGCCAGGATTTTCAAATAATTTTATCTAAAAACTGAAACATCAAATTTATACCAGATGCTATTGATGCTAAAAGGACCACTTTGGTAAAGAAACTATTTTTTGGAATTTGCGAAAAAAGTTGATGTTTTGTTTGGCCCTAGCAAAATCTAAGATTTTTCTAACCAAATTAAAAAAAACACGACCATGACTTACGCAATGACCTCAAAAATATAAATTTGGATAGACTGGTTTATTTAGAAACTTTTTTGACTCCTGTATTTTTGTTAAATTTACCAATTTCAATTTCAAATAAAAAAATAAAATGTAAATCATAACGTGCCGAGACAGAGAAATTTATTTTATAAAAACTTATATTTATCTGCTGTTACCTATTAAGGCATTTGTAACATTTGTCTTTATTTGACATTACTTGGCGGTTGTTTAAATACAATACTCATTTTGTTTTTAAACAAAAAATAAAGACTTTTTTTGTTAAATTTTTTTATTTTAACATTTTGCTAAATTACTAAAAATAAAGGTAGTTTTGTCTTGGCCCATTTTCAGACTTTTGTAGTTTTTGGAGCCCTGTACAAAACAAAACAAATTTCTCAATGTGAATCTTGTTTTTTAACAAGCAAAAGCAGTTGCCATACACAACTTTCTTGAACATTTAAATTTTTGGTCCATTTGTTCTATTAATTGTAAAGTCCATCCGTAGACATACTGTATATGTCAGTTAGGGAGTCAGTCAGTGGAGAATTGACGACTTTTAGACTCATGAGTCAAGCTATAAACGGTTATAAAGATACCGTTTAAGCTTGACTCATGAAATTTAAGCTTCTAGTAGTCCTTATTAGTCCAATTAAATAGAGCCTGAAATCACAATTTGGGGGAGTGAATGAATTTTTGACATAAGTTACTTTAAAGTGTCTACAAACAAAAAATATTAAAAAAATTTCAACCCCCGGAGAAGGGTTGAAAAAAATAAATAAAGTGTTTTCTTGCAATTACTTTAAAACGGTTGGAGCTACAAAAAAAATTCTTAACAAAAGTTGTAACACTAAAAATAATAAATTAAAATGGTCTCTACCATTTTTTCCCCAGATGACATTAGGGTTGCTAAAACTTAAGGGATGATAATTTCAATTAAAAAAAAATATAACTGTTTAACAAATTCATGAATTTGCATTTATTTTTGACATAATTACCCTTAGAGAGTCTACAAACGAAGTGTAGAAGAGATTTTGTTTCAACCCCCGGAGAGGGGTTAAAAAAATTAATGTGTTTTTTGGAATTATTTTAAAATGGTGAGAGTTAGAGAAAAAAGTTTTTAACAAAAGCTGTACAGCTAAAAATTCTACATCAAAATGGTCCTTATCATTTTTCTCCAGATGACATTAGGGTGGCTTAAACTTAAGGGATGATAATTTTAATTAAAAAAATTATAACTATTTAAAAACTTCATGTATTTGCATTTTTTTTTGACATAATTAACTTTAGAGTGTCCGAAAACGAAGTGAAGAAGATATTTTGTTTCAACCCCTCTGGAAAGGGGTTGAAAAAGGGTAATAATTGTGTTTTATTGGAATTATTTTAAAACGGTTGGAGATAGAAAAAAAGTTCTTGACGAAAGTTTTAGAGCTAAAAATTCTACATCGAAACATTTCTCATCATTTTTTCCTTAGATGACATAAGGGTGGATAAAACTTAAGGGATGGTAATTTTAATTAAAAAAACATATAACTACATATTTAACAAATTCATGTATTTGCATTTTTTTGTCATTATTACCTATAAAGTGTCTATAAACGAAGTATACAAGAGTTTTTGTTTTAACCCCCGAAAAGGGGTTGAAAAAAAATAAGATGTTTTCTTGGAATTACTTTAAAACGGTTAACGTTAGAGAAAAAAATTCCTAACAAAAGTTTTAAAACTAAAAATTTTACATCGAAATGGTTTCCATCATTTTTCCCCAGATGACATTAGGGTTGCTAAAACTTAAGGGATGATAATTTCAATTAAAAAAATCATAACTATTTAACAACTTCATGTATTTGCATTTCTTCTTGACATAATTAACTTTAGAGTGTCCAAAAACGAAGTAAAGAAGATATTTTGTTTCCCCCTCTAGAAAGGGGCTAAAAAAGGTAATAATTGTGTTTTATTGGAATCATTTTAAAACGGTTGGAGATAGAAAAAAAAGTTCTTTACAAAAAATGTAGAGCTAAAAATTCTACATTGAAATGGTCCCCATCATTTTTTCCTTTAATGACATAAGGGTGGATAAAACTTAAGGGATGATAATTTTAATTAAAAAAATTATAACTATTTAAGAAATTTATGTATTTGCTTTTTTTACATAGTTAACTCTAGTGTCTATAAACGAAAAATAAAGTAGATTTTGTTTTAACCTCCCGGAGAGTGGTTGAAAAAAATAAGTGAAGTGTATTTTTGGAATAACTTTAAAACGGTTGAAGTTAGAGAAAAATAATTCTTTACAAAAGTTGTAAAACTAAAAAGTTACTTTTAAGTGTCTACAAACAAAAAATATTTTTAAAAAATTCAGCCTTTCGGAAAAGGATAAACAAAAATAAAGTGTTTTCTTGCAATTACTTTAAAACGGTTGGAGCTACAAAAAAATCTTAACAAAAGTTGTAACACTAAAAATAATAAATCAAAATGGTCTTTATCATTTTTTTCCCCAGATGACATTAGGGTTGCTAAAACTTAAGGGATGATAATTTCATTTAAAAAAGAATCATAACTGTTTAACATATTCATGAACTTGCATTTATTTTTGACGAAACTTAACTTTTGTTTCGCGCAGTTAATAACATATTGACAATCCATCGAGATCAGTGGCATTAACATATTGCCTTTGCCAAATAAAATTTAAATTAGCAAATTGTTAATAAACGATATAGACTGTCCCAAAAGTATAGAAATATTTTAAAAAAATTGTATAAAATTATATGGTTAGTTCTGCATGGTTGACCTTAAAACTGGCATTTATGGATATTTAAAGGTCTGGAAATCTCATTTTTTTATTGCACTTTTGGTCAAGACCAAGGCTCTATTTGATTTTATACACCTTTTTTATTTAAATCGTTTTTTAATGCTTCTTCGTTTTCATACTCTTGTCATACCTTTAATAATTTGTTAATGCATTTTTACTTACATGTGAAATTGGAAGGTTTGTATTTGTAGGCGATTATTTAAAATAAAACTTTGTAGTTAGAAATACAGGCTCCCCAAAAGAACTTCGCCCATCCTGCCTTTAACTTAGCTACGCCACTGTATAAGGAGAAATTAGACAAAAAATACCGGCATGTAAACATTTCGTATAGAATGACTAATCGTGCTCGTCTTGTTGCATTACTGGCCGATTTACCTTTTAATTTAGATGAACGTGTATAACAGAAATATTAAAAAATAATAATATCTTCCATTTTGAGCTCCTGCAAAAAAAAATGAGTAAAAAAATATAAGTAATTCAAGTATCGTAAATTTCTTACGCGGTAAATTATCCTTAAACATTTGTTCAGTACAATATTGGTGTTTGCTTAATTCAAAGCCCAAGGTTTCCATCTCAGTAATAATGTGTCTTTGACATTGTGAAGTATATACCAATTTTTTATTAAGTACTCTTAATTTTTAAAAACCAATTTAGCCAATAAGTGATTTTTAAAAAGTTTGTATTACCTTATAGATTTATAATTATTAGAAACACAAGGTACCCGTGTTGAGTGTACAATACAAAATCATAATACTTAGCAGTGATGTGTTTGTAATATCAAAAATATTTTTGTAATTGGCCTGGGACATTGCCGAAATCTACCTTGTAAAAAGGTATTTATAAAAGGTAACTCTTATAAATTCGTGATATTATTGTATTTTAAAAAACTTAGGTACTTACTACAGTCTACTAAAATTTTAAAATATTCGTTAACCTGTAAAATGTTACATTGAAAGGAACAATTGGTTCACTATCTCATTTTTTTTATTTTTCCTAACATTATAAACATCATAAATGGTGCTTAATAAAAAGAGGTTAACCTAATTTTTCTATAGATAGTAAGACGAAAATTTGACGTGGAAGTAATAACCCTTACTAGGTAGAAAACTTCGTACAGGAATTGTATAATTAATTTTATACAATGTTAAATTAACTGCCTTTCGAAAAAATAAAGTCTTTTGAGAAAGCATGTAATTACCACAGAGAATGCCAAAGAAAAAAAATAAACATAAGCCTCTTTGCTGTAAATCACTAACAAATTAAAAGTTTAAAATTAAAAATTTAAATTACATTTGATAAAAATTTAAATTTTTGGCAGGAATTACAAAAAGTCAGTCAAGGTTTAAACAATTTCGACGCTGGTTGACATGCAATGGCGTAGATAAGGGGAGAGGTAAAGGGGATAATTACCCCCTCTCCAGGAATGCTTTAAAATGTTTTAAGGGATCTTACACGTGAAGGTTCTGAAAGTGGCGTTTGCTCAGTGCAGGCCAATGTTTTTTGTTTCTTGATGGTGCACAGTACAACATGTTTTAGTATAAAGATAGTGTCAGTAATAGATATGTGTTTTTAAATTTAGGGGTGTGCGAATATCGTTCGAATCGAATCGAATAATTCGAAATTACGAATTATTCGAAATTCGAGGAATAATTCAAAAATTTCGAATAATTCGAAAATTTTTGAATAATTTACGAATAATACGAATTATTTACTAATTATCAAAACATGAATGGAATCTGTATTTTATCCAATTAAGATTCCATAACATCGAGCATCAAAATATTCTACTGACCCATAATATCCATTTTGATCAAAAATTAATCTGAAGAAGACAATTGCTCAATTTTAGTATATATTTATCTCATTTAGTAGCAAAAAATTTAGATACTATCATACTAGCAAAAGATCTTTTCAGTTTATTTTACCTTATATATATATATATATATATATATATATATATATATATATATATATATATATATATATATATAGGTAAAATAAACTGAAAAATCTTTGTAGTATGATAGATACGAAAAAAGGTTATACATACACAGATAAAAAAATGAACTTGATTCAAGAGCCAAAATCTATCAATACTTTTCTTGAATTAAAAAATAAAATTCTTGATCTAAAAAAATATTTGAAGAACAAGAATAGTTTTTAGCTCAAGAATTAAATTTTACAGTCTCAAATAACATGTAATAATGTATATTATTTGTCAAATTTATGTTTAAATATCAAACATAACAAATCCTAAATTCAATATCCTTGAAAATTCGCGATTACTATAATAATTCGTATAATTCGAAAAAAATCGATTTATTCGAAATTTCTCGAATTAATTAAAATTTTACGAATTATTCGATTCGAGTTTTGAATCAAATATTAATACTCGATTCAATACGAATAATTCATGGTAAGTTTGAATTATTCGACGCACCCCTAAGTTTTTATTTAAGGCATTTTCTTTTGCTCCCCAAAATTGTTTCTAGGTTCTGTCATACATAGAAGACACTCAAATACACTTTATGCTTTTCATTACCCCCTGAAAAAAATTATCTACGCCACTCTTGATTTGGTCACTATTTGCCAAACATTAAAAGGTCGTCACATTTTAATTTAATTTTATTATTTTAAGCTTGAGATAAGTATTCTTTTAAGGCATGATTTTTTAAATTTTTACCTAATGACCCCAGCGCTAAAGTAATGACTTTTTGAATCTATAAATGAAAACGAAAATTTAATCTAAAATACAGAGGAGGTCCTAGATGCCCCGCTCAGCGGGTAACGTCGTCCACCGTCATAATTTCTAAACGCAACCTCCAATCGGTCCGATATCTATCACCAAAGACAATTGTAGTATCACTATAGACACCCAGACCAATGCTAAATTTTTGGTCATCAGCATGGACGCTCGTTTCGTGGAATTTATGAAATGGGTATCCATCGAGTACACACTTAAAAAATCGTGTAAAAATTCTCTTTTGTTTGCCTATTTCTATTACATTCAAAAGTAGGCAATATCAAAAGAGACAGAGAGAGATATAGAGAGAATTTTCTCTTGGGGAGCTTTCTATTCTCTAACCATCCAATGGTCGTATCAGTACGTTGGTATCCGTAAAAGAAATACTTGAGTGTCGATTATTTGCTTATGACATGTGAATTGTAGGTGATGTACCTATAGGTGCACTTAATTTATAACATTCAAATGTACAAGTTTCCGGATATACGTGAAAAAATACCCGTTTTACCCATTGTTTTGCCCATTACAGTTACCTACTATACTGTACATTACAGTTAACCTATAAAAATATTAAGTTAAACGTTTTGGTAAAACGGTACTAAACAACGACAGTAATAAAAAATCACCAAAAAGTCTTATTCCTCAGTTTAAAAACGATCATGACCATATATATAGGTTCTCTATGGAGGAGGGGGTGGGGGGTCTGACTGGAAAAAATTAAAGCCAAAGAAAAGGCCCCTTTTAATAAAGTTTTGTTTTTCTCACTTCTATTTCGTTTCTTGCTTTCTGAAATTTTTGAAAAGCAAAAAAAAAGGTTTACACTTTTAAAAAACATCCATTTTACTGACTTTTTTAATACATGTTTTCTTTCGTTCTTTCCATGTCCCATATGCAAAGGGTGAGGGAGGGCACATAACCGTACGCATTAAAAACGTAACAAAGAAGAAAGAACTTTTCCATACAAAATTCCCTTCTCGCTTATGCTAAGGGAGGGGGTTCAAATCTTCAACCCTCCCCCTATTTGTATGTATACACCCATGAAAATAATTAATGATGTAATTTATATTAACCAAATAAATAAATTACCAAATGGACAATAAAAGTAATTTATTCCTTTGCAATTAGATTTCTTTTATTCACAGACAAAACTATCACTAAAAATATCATTTTACGTTTAACCCCCCCCAAAATTACTTTTTGCGTACGACCCTTTGCTGAAAATTTAAAAAAAAGGGCCCAAATAAACCTTTGCATATAATAAAAAATATTTAGTTTAGAGATTAAAATACAGGGTGGTTAGTTTAAAAAATATATTTAAAAAAAAATTAATACATATGTATGTATATTATCATCTGTGATACCACGTTAAATGTGTTAATAAAATTTGGTACGCAGCCACTATGTATTTTTATATTTTTTCGAATGGCGTTCGCAGAAAAAAATTAAAGAAATATTTGGTGCGCTACTGCTTTTTTGAACGAAAAAATATTTTTATATGCTGTCAAGCATTTATATTAGGTATCCAGAGATTGCAAGTTTCAATTTATTCGCAAATTTTTCAAAAACATGAAATTTACTCTGTTGTTACTAAATATAAATACGAAATAATTTTTATATTAAGGAAAAAATAAGTCGCCTTTAATAAAAACCAGTAAAGAAGGTGTTCTATTAAGAAAATGTTTATTTTGTTTTAATTTAATTTAAGTAAATTGTAATGTGCATTAAAATTAGAGCGAACACAAGCAAACAAACGAATTCGTTCGTTAGGATTATTGTATTTAGAACGGCCAACCGAAAGAGTTTTCGTTCGAGTTTGCGTTTATTCGGGTGTCGGTAAAGGTTCATCATTTGGTGTATTCCTTTTATGCTCCAGAACCGCCGGAACGACACCAAGGGTGTTCCTTTTACAATTTTATGACATTTTTTCATGTTATAGAACCGTTCTTGGCACTATTGACAGTTCAGAGAACGGTTCAGAACGGTTCTACAAGGTAAAAGGAATACACTAATTGTGTGCATCTAAATATCTGAATTCCAGCGAACGAAAGAATTCGTTCGTTCGCTTATATTGTGTTCGCCCTAATTTAAATGCATCTTTAGGTGTTGTTATTATTAGTAAGCCGTTTTATATTATTTAAAGTTTGTACCGCTTAATTTTTAATGAACCAAATATACCCTACCTAACGGAAATAAGGTACGTCCAGTAATAGACATTAGCAGTAAGTTCTATTTCTTTCCCTAAAAACACCACTCAACACAGGATCGCAACTAGCCGGCCGATTTCAGGAGGTCTTAAACCCCAGTTAACAATGCATACAGGGTGGCCCAATTGTTCAAGAAAGTTCAATATGTCTGTGGGCCACCCTGTATATATCGGAAAACATTAATATGTTTTAAATGCTCTTTGATTTTGGGGGTACGAATCGTCGTCTAGGGAGGGGAGGGAGGAAGCCCTTATAGCCCCGCTAATTGCGTTACCTGAGTCAACGACATTTAATTCATTTGTAATATTAGTATTTGTTTAATGGCCCAGATGACCCATATCACACCTATGAAAAGAGGTATGTAAGTATGTATTGTATAGTTTAAAAATAGGTAATTTTAAACAATTAATTGCCTAAGTGAATACTAATGTTCGGCTATCACAATGTGTACGTGTTTTGGCGATAAATTATGATAATTTGCCAATGTCTGGTTTAATTTAATAACATGTTACTTATTCGGTTGACGAATTATATACACACGAATGGTTATAAAAAAAGGTATACTAAAGAAGCAAAAAAATAAATACACAAAGCCTAAAAAAACTTTATTAAAAATAATTTTTATATACCAAATACGTCCAAAAATAATACTAAGTAGGTAGGAGTAACATGTAGTTGGTATGATTAAAAAATAAAATAAATAAAAATATAATATAACGGGTCTTAATGTTGGTTTAGATAGATACTTAAAAAAATTAATTTAATTCTAAATTTTCTATGACCCATAAAGAAACAACATATGCGTTATAGATGGGTCCACATTTATTTCATTCTGAAAGCAATACCGCCAAGTACACAAAATATGATAAAGTAAACAAACCTTTTCGAAGGCACATAGCGCTGACAGAGCCTGATTTTATATTTTTTAGATAAATAAAAAAAACACTGCTAAAACACGTGTCACGTACTTAAAAAATATCCTCTTATTTCGCCTTTGTCTTGCCATAAGGTCGGTGGCACGTGGCATGGAACTAGAAACTCGTCGCGCGTCGGGTTGGATATTTTTGCTGCAATAAATCATTGTTCACAAAAGGGTTTATTTACTTTATCATTTTTGTGTACTTTGCGGTATTACTTTTAGAATTAATAAAATGTGGACCCATCTTTACCATTATTTCAGGGTGTTAGTGTAAAGTAACCATGAACATCAGGGGAAAATCAGATTCCTTGTCGACACAAAAAGGTGGCTTTGAGACACCGAATAAACTATAATTTTTTAATATGACGTTTTAAAACAAAAATATATTGAGGTAATAAACGCCCTTGATTTATACTGTATATGAAATTCTAAACGAAATTCTGCACAAGAAATTAATTTTTCCGACAATTAAAGAATTATTGACTGATAGCAATACTGTCTTAAACCCTATAGTGGTTAAAATTAGGGCTGGCAACCGAAACCGGTTTCGGTTAACCGGTTTCGGTTAACCGCGGTTTTGGCCAAAACCGAAAACCGGTATTCGAAAACCGGTTTCGAATACCGGTTAACCGGTATTTGAAAATTTTCGAATACCGGTTAACCGGTTTTGAAAAACCGGTTTTCGAATATCGGTTAACCGGTTTTAAAAAGCGGTTTTCAAATACCGGTTTCTTAGATAATTGGTTTTCGAATACCGGTTTTTTGGATAATCGGACCAAAATCGAAAAGCGGTTCTTCGAATATCAATTAATTGGTTTTTGGTTGATTGCGGTTTATATCTAAAAAAAGAAAAACCGTTCATTTTGTAGAAACGGATATTGGTTGACAGATTATACAGGGTGGTTCATTTAACCTTAGACAGGCAAATAACCAGAAAACGGCGCATTTTAGAAGAAAATGTTTCTAGTAAGAATTGTTTAAAATAAAGGGGCAAATTTAATGGTATTATTATTCAAAACTTTAATATATCGGGATTCTTGCGATTAAAATCGGTAATGTCAATAGCATGTCGGCAGCACTATATTTGCGGTCATCAAGAAATCCCATGTTGACAGATTTAATACAATTTTTCTTATAATATACGTCGTGCCAGCTCGCTACTTGCAATGTGTTGAACACTAGCAGGTCAAAATTAGACAAAAAAACATTCCGGATAGGATGACTAATCGAGCTTGCTTAGTGGCACGACGTATATAACAAATATGTACCAAAAACTACAACTTACTATAATAATACACTAAATTAAAATTTAAAAATCACCACTTTTCCTTTTCTGTTTTTTTATTAACCAATAAACCAAGAAAAAACACCGAAAATAGAATACCAATTTTAAATAAAGAGGAAAAAATAAATTATGTATGTATGTATGAAATTTTTACATCACCTTTTAGAATCTTGCATTTTATTAACAGGGATGTTATATTTTTATTCTTATTTATATTTACCCAATTTCTTTTGAAGAATATTCTAGGATGAATAATGATTATCATTTAACACCACAGCTCATGGGCAAATCCGTAATCAACGCAAAAACGATTAATAGAGAATAATTAATTTCCGATTTTCTGTTAACTGTGGTTTAGAAAAGCCTTTTTCGGTTTTCAGTTTTAAAGACTGTTTTCGGTTTTAAAAACCGATTTCGGTGTATCGGTTTTGAAAACCGTTTTTAATACCGAGTTTTAAATATTCGGTTAACCGGTTTTGTTTTATTCCGGTTTTTGCCAGCCCTAGTTAAAATACCTTATAGCCGATTCCCACCTAGGGTTTTAACCCGGGGATTTACCCCGGGTAAAAAGCCTTTACTCCTGACGATTCACACCTGCGAGTCATGGGTAAGGGGTTAAAACTCGTGCGTTTACAACGTGCCAAATTAGGACTGGTTCTAATTTGCCCCTATGGGTAATGACTTTTTGACAAAATTGCCTACATAAATTAACGGTTGGTACTACCAAAAGTTGTGATTCGAGTAAAATGTGCATGGACATGATTTTACCCGTGTCCTTGAAAAAACCCGACAATCAGCTGATGGGTGCCGACTCATGCGTCACGGATGAACACCCCTAAGTGGAAATCGGCTTTATAAGGGGCCATCCATAAACTAAGTCGCACATTAATGGGGAGGGGGTACCATCCTAATGTGACATAGGGTGTCAAGGGGAAGGGTGAATCAAATCGTCAAATGTATCGTCATATGTAAAAATTTAAAATACTAAATCACAAAATTCTATCTTTAAATTTTTTTATTTATATTTATTAATAATTTAGCACTCGCGCTATGAGATTATCTTTCACGCAACAACATTTAACTTATTCTACTTGCTTCTACATTGTCGTCGTAAAGCGAGACACTAAAATTTACGGAAGCTCCAAATTAAAGTGACCACATTTTCAATCATACAAAGCGGGACAAATGGGAAAACATAAAATAATATGAAGAATGCCATTTTTTCGCAAAATTTTTTGAAAAGCAAAAAAGGTCCTCACCTCCGCTGTAACGTGTCAATGGGAAAGGATTAATTGGTAAATGGGTGATAAAAATTTTCGTTCCACAAAAATTTTTGAAATCCTTTGTTTATATTCATTTATTCCCAGTCCGCCAAAAAGCGGGACATTTTTCAAAATCGGGTGGGACGCGGCACACCGCGGGACACTACATCAAAAACCGGGACTGTCCCGTCAAAAGGTTTTAAACAGGTTTAGGCATAAATTTGAAATATGTGTGACGTCACATTAAGGGAATGGAATTCTAAAAACGTGACAACCTGTGACAAGAAGGAAGAAGGGGTTAAAAAGTTCTAAAATTCGTGTGACGTAATTTATGAATGGTCCCTATGTGGTCAAGGTGGGTAAACTGCTAAACTAATATTAAAGTTGAATAAAAATATCCTGACCCAAAAAAATTATGTTCGTAAATTACATCAATTCCGGCATTTTTAAATACATCGTATAACTACAATAGATACTATGTTTTATATAAAAAAAAATCCCGTATTTTTCTGTAACATCTTTAGTCGCATTCACACAATTAAATGTTGCGTATGCTGTTTTACTCTTTAAAAAATAAAGATTTATCGCATTTTTAAATATAAAAATAGTTGTTCTGGTCGCAGTAACAATGCATTAATTCCAAAACAACTAGATGCTGTTATTTTCTTTAGTTTGAAATTTTTTACTCCACAGGTGCCAAACCAGAAAAATTGCAACAATAATACTTAAAATTAGTAATACTGTTAAAGACAGATAAAACAAATAGAGATATTCCAGATCTTCTTTTGTAAGATTTTTCGTGTTTCTTTTGGTAGACAGAGGCTTTACTCTAAAAGTTAACTGAGATTCCCAATTTCTTACTTCTTTTGACAAATCATCAAAATCGGCTGTATGATTTTGATCGGATGTTCCTTTAGTAAGTTCCCGTTTTGACCTAGCAATAGTAGGATCCTCGTTACATAAATCATTCTAAAATAAAAAAGAAGCTAAAATAATTTTTTTAAATTTAAATTTACTAACCAGAAACATGGTATTTTTATGACCATATTTTTAAAATATTGGTACTCAATTGGGACTTTTTGTTTATTTTAATTATTCACAAAACTTTTCGGACCGTCCTATTCCTATCCTATCCGTTATTAACTGTCCTAGAAGTAATGTGAATAAATAAAATAAAAACAATAAAAGTTTACATTTTTTAGTGTCACAACTGAATTAGGTATATTGACACAGACCTAAGGAATGGTTATTTGGATTTTTTAAAGTTAATTTTATTACATATTATATGAAGCTAATTTTGTTGGCAAATATTTTTCTTTCTCAATATTTTTTAAATGTAAACATGACTTTCAGCTGTTTTTATGGCAAGATTTAACTGTAATGTATGTTTTTAAAAACGTTCGGTTCTTGCTAAAACATTACTAACCCTAAAGTAGGCGCGTGGGGATCAAATATACCCCCACTCTGTAAACATATAATAGCCACTTTTCCTTTCTATTTTTGAAAAAAATGCTAAATTATATTTTTAGTTTGGAGCATTTTCTTTCAATGTGTAATTAATAAAATGAAAAAATTTTCCAAGAAAAAACTACTTGTATTAAAAGATTTAATTGTAATTTTAATTGAGGTTACTGTCATTATTTTTTTAAAAGCTGATTATGAGACGGCATCACAAGGTAAGGCATAAGCTATTTTTTTTAAATAATTTTAAAAAATCTTAAAGATATTACAAAATAGACAAAGCTGGGGGTCAATTTGACCCCTGCGCGACTTCTTAAGGGTTAACATATTTTTTCATATTGACGCTATATTGGTGTTCTTGATTAGTCAATTTACCTTTTGTACACGCATTCATAATATTATCGTTTTATATGGGCAGCCCCCTTAAACCTTAATCCTAGTTACATCAATGTATCAAACAAATGAGGGCGATTATAATCAGGTCCATTTTAAGGGTTGAGAGTATTAGTTGCCTTTATTATAAGTTGTTTATCTCATGTTTATTTATTATTATAATCATCTGTTAAATTATGCGTTTTTAAACAATACATTGTTTTTATCATATACATATCTATTTCGTTCAGTCTACAAAAGAGCCTGCCTACTTAACATAATCATATTTCAACCACTTAGGTTGTTTGTAAAACAATTTTATTAAACATTTATTGAAGCTAATTTTGCCCAATTAAGCCCGTAAGTCGATGTCAAGTGCATGTCAATAATAGTTGTTTCGGAAATTAATTTGTTGTTTATTTACAAGCCATAAAATGTAGAATTTGATTTTATAATTTTGATTGTTTGTTTTACTTTAGTAGAAAAAATAAATTAGTTAACAGTTGTTTCTGTTTCTTCATTTAAAGTATTTTTTACTAAGCAAAAAATTAGTACATATTGTAATTTTCTAAGAATATTTTTGTAAATAAAACTGTAAACTAAAGGTTATATTAGGCGCTGGGCTATTTGTTTTTGGAGATATCGATTGGTTTTTGACAAAACATCGTAAGCGACTTTAGCAAATTTTATAGAAAACGATTTATCTTCCATTGCGTTATTTTTACAACAAAAACCGAGAACTAAATTAAAGCTTTGCGCTTATGTGTATACAAAAAAACACCAACTTTGTTTTTTTAACTTTAAATCAAATATAAACACATAACGAAAAATATTAAAACCTTTTACAAGTTTAAAGTAAACCTATTTTTTTACTAGCTAATGTTTTGTTTTTAAAGGAAGGAAGAAATAACCGATATCTCAAGTGCTATATAAAAAGTAATTATTAGGGTCAGTGCACACTAGGCGCTCAGGTCTCGGTTCGCTCAAGCCACGGTCAAATATTATACCTGCTATTCAGTGCCGGATCAAGCGTGAAGCCGTGAAGCGACCGCTTCAGCGCCAGGTCGGAAAGGCCACAATGGAAGGTGAAGATAAAGTAAAACTTACATGTTTCTTAAAAGGGCGAGTAGTAGTTTAAAACAAATTATACGAGGTAAGGAGCGCAAAGTGAAGGAAAAGAGCGGAAATGTTAAGGTGAAGACTTTTTTGCTCTTCAATTTTTTTAAGAAACAAATTTTTTGATTAAGAAATGGCGCAACTTTTACTTCTCGCTTCAGTACAAAAAGACCTTGATTTGGCACTGATTCTATTTAAATAGTAATGAGCTTCCCATGAGCGAAGCGGAAAGTCCCGCTACATGTGAGATGTAGAACGCGCCCTACGCCTACGTCCTACGTCTGACAATAGGATTGCATTAAAAGGTTATGTTACTTTTTATACAAACCCATTATCAGACGTAGGGCGTAGACTAAAAATATTCATATTTGGCTCTTGGCTCACGGTACGCTTATTCAACAATTTAAATAGCCCGTAAGATATCTGACCGCAGCTTGAGCGAAACGAAACCTGAGCGCCTAGTGTGCAGTGACCCTTACAAATCGCATATTTGACAGCATTCTAACTTTATATAGGTTTAAAACTTTAGAATCTGACTTACCCTTAAACAATCCTGTGGGTGTAAGCAACCTTGCATTCTGACAGAAACAACCATGTCATCCCCTTGTGGAGATTCTTGAAATAAAAATGCCCTAAAAATATATTCTTTTAAATACGTTTTATCACAAAAATACCAAATAAGAAAATAAATGACTTTCATTAAAAATAATACCTGAAATGTAGCTCCGTGCGAAGAGGATTTAATTTTTGAGGTTGCCGAGGGCAAATACTTTTCATTACAGGATTAACGCATCCATGCTGATTAACTAAAAGGGCACTTTTTTTGAATTTAATCCTGATATAAGGACTGGACCAATCAAACTACTTTTCCAGCCTAAAAATGAAAACCTCTTTAATAAACATTTAAAGGCGATCTCTTCAGCATAATGTGGCTAAAAATATATCATAAGTCTTTTCCACTATCTACAGGGTGTTTCCTAATTGCGGTAAGAAAATTTAGGGGCGTATTCCTGGGCCATTTTTCTGAAAAAAGTGTTTATAAACATGGGTCCTCAAATTTTTGTTCTCAAGATACAGAGTGTTAAACTTTTTAAAAACCTAAAAGTTTCTGAAACACTTTTTTGGTTTAAATTTGTTAGACTAAATATAACCATTATCTAATTAAGTATTTGTTGATGTTGTTACATATTTGCTAATAAGAAGTTATAACACTTCATTTTTAAAAGAAAAAAATGTCCTAATTCTTGTATGGTCCATCAGGATTATGCAGGTTAGCGGATTTTTTTCTAGAAAACTAAGCAAGTAACGTTAAAAGTTAAAGTTGTATATTTAGGTGTTTTATCCGGAAAAAATACAAAAGTTGCAAAAAGTCAGTGGAGTATATTTTTTTCAATAATATTAGCTAAGATGCGTTCCACGCCGCCACTGGCCTCACTAATTAAAATTGGTTTAGGGCTAAATTAACTCTGTATTTTAACAAATACCATAGCCAAATTTTATTAAAATTGTATAAGGCATATTTAAGATATTATTAAGAACCCGATTGTCTTTTTAAAGTTTAAAACCCAGTGTCTTATTAGAAACAAAGCATTTTCAGGGCATATATTTATATGACCTATTTTTTGGCTTAAGAATACGTCCCCACACTTTATTACGCAATTGGGAAACACCCTGTATACTGTATACTAATATTATAAAGAGGTAAAGTTTGTAACTTTGTTTGTGTGTAAGGGCTAATATTCGAAAATACTGAACCGATCATGAAAATGTCTTCACAATTAGAAAGCTACATTATTTAGGAGTACTATAGGCTATATTTTATTATGATTAAGCAAAAACTTCAGAAAAAAATAATGGCATATGTATATCGAGTCAGCGGAAAAACATAATTAACGCACAATGAGGTGGGCCCGGGTAGGCTAGTACGATATAAACCAAGTGTCTCCCGTTTATTTTTTAATTTAGTAAATTTTGGTGATGTCTTGTGAAAAAATAAAATTGCCAAATGAAACACTACAATATTCTTACCATCTCCATCATTTATAACAGCACGTAAAACCAAATCTTCTCCCAACTGTATAACACTATCGGGTTGTACATTTTCGTCAAAAGTATTGGTTCCTGATTGTTTTCTGAAAATACTTATTTTTGTTTTAAGATCTTTTTGAGTTCCCCCTGTGGCTAACAATCCATTTGTTGAACGAGCCCGCGCATTTTGACTAAAAAAGATAAATTCTAAAGTATTACCATCAACCAGGGGCACTACAGGATGTTTGAGAAAACTTTTGACAAAATTAGATATCTCAAGAAGTATGAGTCGTAGATATTTGATTTTTGGACGAAAATGCAATAAAATTAAAAGCTGGCCTCAAAACCTTTTGAACATTTATAGATTTTTTTCAACAAAGTTTGACCCCCGTTACGGGCTATAAATAGACTGGGTATGAATTTTTTTAATATACAGGGTGTTACAAAATGTCTTAAAAAAATTAATGGCAGATTCTACTATTAAAAATTAAAAAAAAATCTATAAAAGTTCGAAAATTTTTAAAGCCAACTTTCGATTTGATAACATTTGTTATATTTTGTACGTGTTTTGAGGCTTGCAGAGCAATATAGCCCTTTTTTTTAATGTCAGACTTTAATTAGACATAACCACAGTGTCCTTATGATTTTTTCTTGAAGACTAGTTTTCTGGGATAGATAATTATATCAGCTACATTTTCGTGCAAAAATCAAGTATCTAGGACTCAAAGTTCTTGAGATATTAAATTTTGTACAAAATTTTCTGAAACAACCTATAGTTATAGTAAGGAGTAGCTACCACCGTATCAGCTGTATCAATGATACGGAGCCCCCGGGCTGAAGAGGCCCCCAAATATGTGTATTTAAAAATTAATAGTAGAAAACGGTAAAGTTGTCGATTAAATTAAGTGGGCTCGATAGGAACGAAAAAGCAATGCTGGAATAAGAAAAACCATGTTTTTGGAAAGTAGGGACCTTGTTTTTTTGGTCTTAATTTTTTAGGGGCCCCCTAACTCATTGTGATACGGGGCCCCTCTAAGGTACACTACGCCACTGCCATCAACATAGCTTTTATGGGGTAGCGACCTTCAAAAATATGAGTGAAGAACAACATTGGATGAAAGAAAATCAAGAGATCAAATTTACCCAGAAGTAAATAAAAATTATAAGAAAGATGTAAAAAAACAGTCCGGCTTAAAACCCATTGAAAGAAAAAAGTTGTTGATAATGACTGCGCCAAATTTCATTTAAATATTTAAAGTGATATCATATTATAGATGTTATTTAAACTTTTCTTTCTTAACCACCCTAATCTCTAGAGTTAAGACATTCAGGACATAGGTTTATTAAAAATGTCTTCTTAACAGCACCAAAAGAACCCCACCCTTAAAGATCAGTGGTTTATTTTTTATTTCTATTTTTCACCTGTAAAATGTTTTTCTTTCATAATATGTTAATATAGTCCTTTAAGAACACGCCACTAAAATTTTAAAACATAATCTTTTGAACAACAGTACTTTCTATATGAACCTACAAAATTCCGAAAAATTTTTGAAAAAATAATTTTTCAAAGCAATGGAAAAATTGAGCCAAAAAGTAATTTTATTTTTTGAAACAATGTATTTTTAGGTGCACCGACAAATTATGACATTAATAATAAAAAAAATAGTTTTTGATTTTCAAGTTATTAAAACCTATGCTAATGTGCCCGCCGATTAAGAAGTCTCTCTCCGACCTTAGTAGAAGAATTTAGCGTACAGCCGCCATTTTGAAATTAATTAAAATGAAGAAAATCTTATATTATTTTATTATTTAAGTAAACTACATACCAATTTTTAAAAATATATAATGGCTCCTTCAATACTCTTATAGCACTCTACTATTGCCATAATTTATTTAACTTACATAATTTTATTGGTTCCCAATTTCACATGTCTCGTCTGACTAACTACTCTTTCCTGGGGAATACACACCAAGGTTACCATCTTATCTTCGGGCAATCTTACCCCTCTAACCGTAGGCATCCTCAACACTACACACATATTTTCGCTTTCCTGAACAGAACTCCTAACGTTGCTATTAATAACCCCTAAATTAAAGGTGTCACTTTTTCCTTGAATTACTCTACCTTTACACCTTCTTACACCACACTTTATCATATTGTTAAAATTGTCTAGGTCTATTTTGAATGAGTTTCCGCTAAGTGGGGTAATACACCCCTCATTAGCATCGTCCACAACTGGAAACTGGGGTAAATCACCAGTCAGTTTAAAAGTAGCTCGAAAGTTTATTCCTTGAGTGCAAGACATATTTTCGATTTTAAATTGTGGAGGTAAAAGTCCTTGACTTGGAGGATAAAGCCCTCCATTTTGAGGAGATACAGTAGAAATAACCACTGAATCATCATCGGCTATTATAGGGGGTAATTGCGCCCCTACTGGAGGAAATACATCGTTACTTGGTGGAGGTAAGTATACGGGAGCAGAGCTTGGGGGTAAATAGTTTAATGGGGGAGGATAGGGTGTGGGGAGTATAGTAATTTCATCGGAAAATACAGGAGGCAAAGGAGGTAAATAAAGAGGGGGCAAAGAAGCCGGTTCATCGAATTGTACGGGGGTTGGGGATAGATATACCCCGATGGCTGAGATTTAAAAAATACCCGATTTAAATCACTCACATCACTCCGGACACCCAACAAAACAGACATTAACACCACCAAAACTGACTCAAAATGTAAATGATTGGTTTTAAAGTGCATTTTTTTAATGCTTTTATACAGTGGGACTGTAATCAAAAAAGTACATTTTGTTATAGTGATAATGGCTTTATATGGTACCCTCTTTATAAGCTTTAAATAATACGAAAATCGTGACCAGAAATGATGTTCGGCCCAAATCATGTACTTAGCGACAAGTTTAATTTTTGGTAATATACCTGGGGTATTCAAAAATTGAATGCCTAATTAAAATGTTTGAGAAATTTAAGATAAAAATTTGTTAATATTGGTGTTTATCATTGGCGATTTTAAATCAAGTTCTTATTTTTTAAAAACACTAAAACAATTTTTATACTTTAGTTACTTTAAATAGAATAAAACTACCAAGCTGATTTTGTTTTCGAATATAGTAAAAATCTAATATTTTTTTCCATTAACAGACAAAGGATAATTAGGAAAATTTTGCAATAGTAGCTTCTTTAACAGTTTTGTTTTTATCCCAAATAATCGTTTAGTAGTTTAATTTAATGCAACCGAAAGTCGGCACTCTTGTAAGATATTTAAAAATTATATTTAAAGATAAAAATCTTTATATGTATAATTTAAATAGTGCAAGTTTAAAACTAAATTTTGTAATTATCTGACACATAATTAAATTAGAATATAACGTACAATAAGAAAATGTGAGAAAGTATAATTAAGAATAATTACTGTTACTTACGTGCAGAACCAAATTTTTGAAAATCATTAAGGAGGTAAAAATTTAAAAAAAATATTTTTTGTTAAACTAATTATTAGTTTAGTGATCAGCAATTGTTTTTTAGATCTAGCGCTACACCCGTCGTGGCAGCTCAATACGTTCAAATTGACTTTGAGTGTGCTATACACTAGCAGGTAGACATGAGACAAAGAATGCTCACATGTAAACATTCCGGATAACTTATAGCGTTTGTTGTTGCTTTAGAACGTCTTTTTTCACGAATTGGCAAACATTCCGCATTGAACGTTTTGAATTAGCGCAATGTGTATTATTCTTGATTACTTTTGTGTCTTTAGGATAAAGCAAAAAAAATATTGTAACTAATTTGTATTTATTGAAATACTTAAGTTTATGGGAGTTTTATATCTCCTTTTATACATGACATAACTGCTATCGCTTGGAGTTAAGTTGACGTTTCCGTTTTTGTTCAAAGCTGCCAAGACTTATCTTTTTACCCGACTTTAAAAGGAAGGGGGTTATCAATTCTTCTTGTATGTTTTTTTGTGTGTATATTACGCGATTACCCCGTCAATTGTAGACCGATTTTAAAAATTATTTTTTTATTTGAAAGAGTGCACTTTCGCGGTGGTCTCATAAAAAAACTAAGCCAGGATTGTAAGAGGGAAAGGTACTAGACCTATTTTTTCTCTCTGCCGTACGTTGTTCGTACGACAAAGCTGTACTAGCACCACCTGGTGGTGTAACATAAAATAAATATTATAATAATACGGGTGCAGTAGACTGGGACCAAAAATAAACATCTTTTTTCTAACCGTACTATAAAAATATTGTTCATGACGACGAAAGAAAAATATACTGAAACTTTTAGCTCTTAATATTAACATTAAGAGGGGCATCATTCATATTATTGATTATTCAACAATAGTTGCATTTTTTATACAAAATCTCGGAATCAGTCAATCTTGAATCTTTGACCAATTTATACTTTTGAAGAAAATTCAATTCTCTACAAAAACATATCTTAGTAAATTTTCGAAGAACGAGCGGTTTGCTTGTAATCCCGCCTTAAACATTTTTTTTAAATTTTGTAACTTAGATTTTGGATTTTTTAAAGTACCATAAATATTAATATCTTTATAAAACAAATAGTTATTCTTAAGGGAAATTTTATGCTTTACAAAAAAGGTTTCTTAACATTTTTCGATAAATTCATTCCATTCCCAAAGTCTGTCAATGTTGAAATTGAAATGAAAGTTTATTTAAAGTCAGTTCTGGTTAGTTAATTTTTTTTAAAGTGGTATTATTTGTTCGTTGGAGTCCCAGATCAACCAACAGAATTGCTTCTTTAAGTCACGCCATGGTAATGGTCTGTTGATTTGTTGAAATTTTTTGAAAAGTGTTTAGAAAAAGTAATGGTATAATCTTTAAACATAAAGTAAGAAACACCAACATTAATTTTATAAACCAACAGACGCGGCAACCTCACATAAAATTGTATCAAACCAGCAACTTCAAAGAAACGTCAATTTTATAAATAGTCCCACTAATATCATAAATATCATTATAAGACTTTATTATTATAAAATAAAAGGATTTTTACACTTATGTATAATTGTTTTTAACTTCTGTTTATTTCAACGTCAGAATATGCGTAAACCCGATATTTTGGTTTTGGTTATCTTTTTACTTTAGAAAAAATGTGACCTCTGTTGTGTACGACCGCACTTTACTAACATATATTTTAATTGCCATGCAACACATTTAAAAAGTACCTAACAATTATTTTTTTGTAAACTTTTTGATATATCGTATTATTTTTAGAGTTCCTGAAAAGATTACATAAATTGTTTATTAGAATAATGTATAACTACCTGTTTATAATTTGTGTGTGTTGCGATTGTGCACTGTTGACGTAGTGAAACTAACACAAACCTTTAAACCTTCCATGGTATTTTCAACAAAATTAAAATTCTGTCCAAAAACTGGTTTAGTTCTTCTTATAGATTATGTTGAATTGGGTGTAAAGTGGCAAATTAATCATTTTTTGGTACCTAATTGTTTTTATTGGGGATATCGGTACAAGTTTTTGTTTAACAAGCGAAACTTTTGTCCGTGTGGTCTAGTTGTTTTTATTTTTGGAAAAATATGGGTTAATTGAGTATCAAGACTGCCAAATTAGTTAATTATTAATATGGTTAATAAGCGATATCTAGCAGGTAAGAGTAATCCATTAAGTGCTGCAGCTAGCAAAAACTTGAAAACTCACCATTTTTTAAGGAGGTTCTCAATTCGCTTGTATTTTTTTGTGTATGTTACGCGATTACTCCGGCGTTTGTGGACCAATTTTATTTTTTTTTATTTAAAAGAATTTACTTCCGCGGTAGTCTCATAAAAACCAAGTCAGTATCGTAAGAAAGAAAGGTACTAGACCTATTTTTTTCTCTGCCGTACGTTGTGTGTGCGTCACAAGCACGTTTAATTTCATTCATCAATTTTAGGCGAAGAACCAATTGATAATTGTTTGAAAGCGCTATAGACGGTCTTGCAAAACTGTCACCTTAGGAGGGTCATGGTTAGTTCTGGTTAGTTAAATTTTTGTTTTTTAATTCGCTTTAAACCAATTAAATTACCCGTGCTTGTGCTTTTTACTGAAGTCTGTGTTTTTAGTGTATGTTTACCGATTAAATAGTAAAAATAATAAACTAAAAAGCAAAAATAAACAGGTTTTTTTTAAATTGAACCGACTTTAAAACTATAGGCGCAATTAGGGGGGCTAGGGGAGATGCAATTTAGCCCCTTTGAGACGGCGATTAGCCCCCGAAAATTAGTGAACATTCAAAGGATATTAGTGTTTTTCGGCAAATATACTTTATTAACAGGGGCCTATAAAGCCCCCAAAAACCATAGGCTAGTTGCGCCACTGTTCAAAACAATAATAAAACTCACTAAAAATAATAAAATATAACAAAAAAAAGAGTCGGGTAATGACATATGTGCTAAACTTCACACGGTTAATAATTAAACAAACCGAAGCTTTTTATACTTTCATACCATAATAGGGTATTACCAGACTTCTTTTTTTAGTTTTTTTAATTACTTATTTTTACTTTTTGCTAGTTTTATTATTGTTTTAATGTCGGTTCAGTTTTTTTAACTGTTTATTATTTATGAAATTTTCATAAATAAAATAAAATTTTACCTTAGTGATGTAAATTTGTAATAAAATTAGTGATGCATCCGAGTTGAGATGATCTTGTCTCAGTCGACGAGATGATATTTGTTGAAAAATAAGAATTTTTATTTAGAAGTTAGGTACAGGGTGGATCAAAAATGTTATTTGGTTTTTAATTTGTGCTAGATATCGCAGTTGGCGCCCTCTAGAGTTAACAATTAAATTAATGGCAGATTTCCTACCTCCCAAAAGAAATTTGTAATAAAATTAGTGATGCATCCGAGTTGAGATGATCTTGTCTTAGTCGACGAGATGATATTTTTTTCTCGTTAAGTGGCTCGAGACGGGGACTTCTCGTTGACCAAAAATGTTTGTACTCATTCGCATTACATGGTAATACAAAAATATCAACTTTAAAATAGAATTAAAAACGGTATTGGATGGATTTAATTTAAAATGAAACATAGAAATGATTTTTTACAGCTTTGTTTTGTAAAATTTTTTTGCCGCAATTTTATTTAAAATTTTTACTCTTTCTTTACTGTTGCAATTTGTTTTGGCAATATACAGTGTCTTTCCAAATTGTGGTAAAAAATTTAAGGATATAGATCTGAGCTAATTTTATGTAAAAAAATTCATATAAACATAGCTAGGAAATGCATTGTTTTGAATAAGATACAAGAGTGTTAAACTTTTTAAAAAATCTTGTTGTTTTTTATTATTATTTTAAATATTTCTTACTTGATTTCAATGAAATTTAATAGTAATATTTACAGCAGTATTAACTTACATAATTTAATAAGTCTAGTGGAGCCTTAAGTTGCAGCAAAACAAATATATCTAAAAAAAAGATTTTCGTCTCTGATTCTGTGCAATTTTTATATTTTCTTAATATAAAGCAAACAAAAATACAGCGTTTTTTGTCTCCTAATATTTTTACGTATTTTACTCAAAAAAAAATAAATAAATAAAATTCGGCAAATTGCATATTCTTGTCAGAACTGCCAGATTTTATTAAAATCGGATATATATTTATGACATGAATAATAAAATAGAATTTTGTTTTAGGCTTAACACCATGTATCTTAAAACAATGCATTTCCTAATCTATGTTTATATAAACTTCTTTTCTCATAAAATTGAATAATTCCCTGTATTTTTATACCACAATTAGAAAAACACCCTGTATAAAGTAATTAACCTAGTGAAAATAGCCGGGCTTACTGGAAGTGCTCTTAACATTCAGTGGCGTAGGTAGGGCATCAGCGGCCCTGGGGCAAAAAAAGTAAGTAGGGCCCCTAATAATTTGAATTTAAAGAGCAAAAAATAAAGGTCTTCAGGATGTTTGTTTCTTCATAGTTACCGTCATACACGAAAAATATTTTTAAAAGCAAAAAAAACGTCCTCACCTTCATTTCCCACCCCATTTGTTTTCAGTTTCTGTAATACCTAGCCCAAGGGCCCTTTTTTGCACCAACGAGCCCCCTTCAAGCTTGGGGGCCCCGGGGCACTGCGTCGTCTAGCCCTATAGTAGCTACGCCACTGTCGACATTGCTATTTAAAATGGAAAACCCTGTATATATTGTTTTAAAAATGGATATAAGAGGCAATTCTAAGCAAATAAATATGCTTAACGCAATGCATATCTTAATGTGTGAACGTGAAAACTTGCTGACACACAGTGTATCTTTTTGTAATAAATTTAAAAGGTTTTACAATATTAATTAAACAATATTGCCAAAAATAGTGGTCATAAAATTATAAATTCCTTAACAAATCTTGCTATTTATAGTATTATGACCACTTTAGGCAATATTAGACTTGTTTATTGTTGTAAAAATACTATAATTGTGACCAAAAGTAGGAAAAGATTGTATTAAGAAAGGTTAACATTTTAAAAATGAATTGCCAACAGAATTATTAGTCAAGTTACATAACAGATTTTAAAAATAAAACATGTTTTTCATATGAAATTTAAACAACTGCCCTGCTGTCAACGGGCTCCTTTTGGAAACCAGTAAAATAATAAATATACAGGGTGATTAAACTTAATTAAGTCGGCACTATTGCTAACTTTTTTATTATTGGAGATACAAAGTCGGTTAAATTAGTAAAGTTGTAGTATTTGTTCCACTAATTAACGTGCTGCCCATAGAAAAACAATTCAATATCTGGTTTTGGATTTATGGCAAAAAAATATTATTTAAAATAAAACACCCTGTTTATCATATCACTGTTCGAAAGATCTATTAATAAGCTTTAAAAAAGTCCACATGTAATATATCTAATTATTAATAGTTTCGGAAATATGGCCATCCTCAGGATACATAGTAAATTGGTATTTTTAAATAAAATACCCAGTTTATTGCAACACCATTAAATAGATTTAAGAAAATACTACATTGGATGGCCATATTTTCAAAATTATAAGAGATAGACATATCAAATCTGGTATTTTCTCAAAGCTCTTTAAAATATCTATTTAATGGTAATGCAATATACAGGATGTTTTATTTAAAAAATGCCAGTTTGTTATCAAATTTCTGAGGACGGCCATATTTCCGAAACTATTAAAAAATTGTATATATATCACATAAAGACTTTTTTAAAGCTATTTGATAGAACTTTTGAATGGTAATATATTATCCAAAAAATTTTTTTTGCATTAAATTGATAACCTGATGTTTAATTGTTTTTTTGTTGAACGCACGTTAAACAGTGAAAAAATACTACAACTTTACGAATTTAATCGACTTCGTATCTCCAATAATTAAGAAGTTAGCAATAGCAAATTCTCGATAATTTGTGGCAATAGTACCGACTTATGTGTGTTCACCCTGTATCGTTTTTTTGTTCTTCTAATATTACTTGTTTGTGATTATTAATTAGTTGGTATTTGATTAGTGTCCAACCGAACTTTCGATTTCAGTTTCGGCTAAAAAATCAAACCTTCTTCAGCTCTCTTAATTTAAAAAAATATTAAAAAATAATTATGTTTTTAAATAAATGATTAAAACAAAATAATTAAACAGTGTTTTCATTTTATGTTCCTAATTAATCCAGAATAATGGGAGAAAACGCCCCAATTTAGGTATTTTAAGGTATATTATACTTGACTCGCGAGTTTCGGTTTGAGCCGAAACTAAAGCCACGGCCGAACATTCGGTTTCGGTCGGAAAACCAGTTTTGGTCGGACTCTAGTTGATATAACAGTTTAATTTAAATATTTTATTATTTTAGATAAATAAATGCGTCCCATAAAATGAGAATAATTTTATTACCATGGAGATACCGAATTCTGGAGGTGTTGAGATCCAAAGAAAACCTCTTACACCTCTAAGGACAAGAAGGAAACTAAGTATTCCAGTTGCTTTACCTCAAGGATCATCAGGTAAAGTCGAGGGTAAAGTACACTTACAGAACTAAGCAGAAAAAATCCAATCTGGACTTGTTTCTTTAGGAATTGGAGAGCCACATGCAGCCTTTAGAAGACGGTTTAGCAACGTTGGGGATGCTGTATCAAGAAAACTATCAACCACCATCGGATGGAGGACAGGTATCAGTGGTTAGTAAAAATATTACTTTAAATAAATTATTATTAAATGTTTTATCATCTAGTCTTACTTACAAAGGCTTAAAAAGGCTTATTAGAAGCTTTAGTACTAAGAATAAAATATACGTATATAAAAGTGTGAAGAAAATGGTATCACAATTCCTGAGGCTAAAAAACGACCATGTAACCCAACTTACCTTAGTCCAAATGTGAATGGTTTCAGAGATACAGGATGTCAAAAATGTATTCTGAATTAAAATTTTTAATTTTTATAAATAACTTTGGTAATTGCTATGTCACACCGTTGGCTATGGGAGTTTTTGAAGGTGATAAATAAGAATTATCAATTAATTTTGTTGCAAACTCTAGAGTGCGCCACCTGCAGTATCTTGTCGAAAATAAAAACGAAATAAATTTTTTGAGCCACCTTACACGTAACTTTTAGTAAAAATTCATATTATTTAACATATTTTACATAAAAAAGTACACTTGATAAAAGCTGATGTAGGCAGTCCTTTTTGAGATATCTGGATTTAAAATAAATCCTGTATGGCCAGATCTAAGCTGTACAGGTGGTTTCAAAATAAGTTGCTTATCATAAGAGTAAGAAAAGATTTAATAAACTCATGCCCTACATGACTTATCTTTTGAGACACAGGGTGGTATACTTTTTAAAAAATAAGCCTTTTTACTACTCTGTATCTCAAAAGTTAAGACATTTAGGACATGGTTTATTTAACCTTTTCTTCTTAAAATTACTCAAGTATTTACACTCTTAAAGATTAGCAACGTATTCTGAAACACCTTGTAAAGCTTAGACCTTGCCATACAGAAAGTATTTTTTAAGTCCAGATATATCTCAAAAACGAGTTCCTAAATCTACTTTTACCAAGTATACCTTTTTTATGTAACATTTGTTGAAAAATAAGAATTTTTATTTAGAAGTTAGGTACAGGGTGGATCAAAAATATTATTTGGTTTTTAATTTGTGCTAGATACCGCAGTTGGCGCCCTCTAGAGTTAACAATAAAATTAATGGCAGATTTCCTACCTCCCAAAACCCACTAGCCACAAATTGTGACAGCCCACTTACTGTTAACAAAATAATTAATAAACAAGAAGAAAAAATTCATTCTTCATAAAAATTTTGCTTGTAAAAAATGATGATTTTGTATATAGGGTTCGCAAAAATTTAAAAACATGATTTTTCTCCAATAGTAAACTACCCTTATTTTTTTATTTTTAAGCAAAATATCATTTAGAAAATGTATTTAGAATAAAATTTTAACTTTATTAATGTTACAGGGGTATCAAAAAGTTTCATAAAACTGATTTAGGAGATATAATTAATATATATAATAAATTATTTTAAATTTTTATAATAAATTGACCTATAATTAATTTGTTTTTTAATTACCTGCTTTCTCCAAATTCCTACACAACACATTTTTTCAGCCGTAACAAGGCGTTTTCGCTTAATTATGGAGTTCAATAAAATTTTATATTATTGTTTTTATCAATTACAAACATTTTTTTAAGAGTGGCATTACAATGTCTAATCAACTCTTGAGTGAGATTACTCCTACCCTAGAAGCGAACCAAATTTGGTAAATCTCGGTGACAATGCAGTTGACAGTTTTTAAAGTGTAGCTAGGACTTCAACCACATAATTATTTACTCCTGAGTTTGTTAACACGACATTGTAAAAGCCGCTCTAAATAAATTTTCCTTATGATTGATAAAGGTAGTTTACTCGTGAAGAAAAATCATACCTATTTAAGTTTTTGCGAACCCTGTATACAAAATTAACATTCTCTCTTCTTAAATCATATTTTTTTACAAGCCAAAATTTATATAAAAAATGATTTTTACATTCTGTAGATAAATCCTAGAGACCCCAATTCTAGATGAAATTACGTGTAATAAATTAATTTTTGTTTACTACTGTATAAGATACATACATACTATATTAGATGTCTTTTTTAACAGGTCCACCAGAAGAAGTGGCTGCAGTGGGAAGAGCATTATGTACACTGTATATAAGAACAAGACTAAAGAAAGCAGGACTTTTTAACAAAAACTGGGTCTGACGAGGGTACGAAGTGCAATAGGCTTATTGGATGGTTGCAGCAATACGGTTAGAGATGTTTACCCAGGTAATTTATGTAAACCTAGCCTTACTGTTGTAGTGTGTTGTGTTGTGTGTAGCACAAATAAAACAAGCCTAATTGCAAGTGATGATAAAACGGTTTTCAATTTTATCATACTATCTTTTAGCATACGATGAGCTGAAATACAGAGTTACCTAACGAAATACAGACATTCGGGGCCAGAATATGATTTAGGAAGGCAAACAAAAACATATGCTCAAAGTATATCCCTCCGTAGGATTACCGTGCCAGTTTCAGCGAGCAACCCATTAAATGGCTATTTGTCGAGCTCCTGGTGAGAGGGAGCTATTGCCTCCATCTCTTTCCCCTCGGTACGGCTCTGCTAAAATTCTTGGAAAAAAACACTAAAGTAGTCATGAAACCGCAACTCTATCTTTAATAATAATATTCAGATATCATCCTGTATGTGAAAAGTAACTATCAGATGTCAGTGATAAATATTTTAGTGTCATCTTTCTGTTTCACTCAAAATGTACAGAAAACCGCAACTCTCTATGATTGGGTTAATTTTGTAGTTTTCGAATGGGTAAGATTTTTATTATTTTTAAAGATATACTTACAAGATAGACAAAAGAATGATTTTTGATGGAATGCCTCAAATATTATTTCACTATAAAAGATCCTTTAAAAATTCCATTTAATAAATCTATACTATATTTAATAGTTTTTAAAATATTGCCATACAAATTATGTTAAATTTCCATTACATCTACATTAGTGACAGCTGTTGCTGTTATGATGGATACACCTAATAGTACGAGATACGAATGGAAAGCGACCTTCACCCATCTGTTTACCGAATAAGAAATATTTTATATTAAATATATTATTTTAAAAAGGTATTGCCAAAGGCTGGTGGTCGAGGCTATATTTAAATTATAAAAAATAACTGCATAATTTTTGGCAAACCCTGTATAATGGCAATCCCCTATTTTTTAACACGCTTTTATTAACTTGGGTTGTAACTATCTATCTATCTATCAATCTGGCTGGCTATGTAACGGAATCTTTGAGCCTAATTTTAACCAACTTCCAGCTATTCGATTTCTTTGAAACTTTGCACACGTATTAAGGAAACATGACAATGCAATAATCTGCAAACAGTATCCCGTTATCTTTTTTGGATCGCCAGGAAAAAAATTCCATTATATTATAAAAACAACACCTAGGATGCCATCTGTTGGCAACATTTCAAACTTTGCTATTAAATGAAGAAGAAATTTTTTAGTTTTTACACAATTTGGTTAGTTGCACCATTGGTGTTCAATTTTTATGAACAATAAAAATATAGGGTTAGTTGCACCATTGGTGTTCAATTTTTATGAACAATAACAGTTAATAAATGCCGTTAACACGCTTTTTTATTAACTTGGGTTGTAACTATCTGGCTATGTAACGGAATCTTTGAGCCTAATTTTAACCAACTTCCAGCTATTCGATTTCTTTGAAACTTTGCACACGTATTAAGGAAACATGACAATGCAATAATCTGCAAACAGTTTCCCGTTATCTTTTTGGATCGCCAGGAAAAAAATTCCATTATATTATAAAAACAACACCTAGGTTGCCATCTGTTGGCAACATTTCAAACTTTGCTATTAAATGAAGAAGAAATTTTTTAGTGGGTTGCAATATATTGGCAACGGTCCAAACATTGCCTGGATTGCCATCTGTTGGCAAAATTTCAAACTTTGCTACTTAATGAAGAAGAAATTTTTTAGTGAGTTGCAATCTGTTGGAAAAATTTTAAAATTTGCCACTCTTGTTCATTAAAAAAATTTTTCGCCATTTTGTCAAGAGTAGCAGAAACTAAAAATGAAAAATAATTAATAGTTTAAAAAACTAAAAAACACGCTTTTATATGCAACCGAACTAAAAATTAGAAAATAATTTTTCATTTAAAAAAATATTGTCATTTCATAGTAAAAGCGTGGGGTGATAAATATATTAAATGTTATAATTATTATATTTGCAAATATCTATGATGGAAAAGTTATGAAAAAATAGTAAAATGCACCCCACGCTTTTTACTATGAAATGACAATATTTTTTTAATGAAAAATTATTTTCTAATTTTTAGTTCAGTTGCATATAAAAGCGTGTTTTTTAGTTTTTAAACTATTAATTATTTAAACATATTCTAAGGCTAGTTAATAAAATATGTCATCCGCGCGATAAAAATTCAACAGAATATGTATGAAAAAGTACATTTTCTTGAGTAAAAACGTATTTTTCTTTGCTCGTAAAAATGTTTGCACCGCACCCCCTGGTTTCTCTTAAAATACTCTTTTTTTTGCTGTTCTTTCCTTCTTCCTAATAAAAACAGGTTAGGTAAAAATTTTAAAAATATATATATGGGAAACTTCGTTTTCGCAAACTAAAAAGCTTTTTTTTGCACTTTAAAATTTTTATGTCACATATATGACAAGGTAAATACTTATATAAAGTTTGTCGTTTTTTTGTCTTCACTATTTTTTGCACACGCTCGAAAGTCATCTTGCCGGCGCCCATGAAATATGTATTTTTAAATAATACAAAGTGTACTAAAATTTTGTAATAATTTTTCAAATGACGACCTATACAAGTTCAGCCAATTTAAAATGTTTACAGGCAATGCGTGGAAAAGAGACGGTTCAATGCATGTAGATCACAAACAGGTAGAGATTAGACAAACAGTGCTTTGTTTTTGGTACTTGTCTATGAACCGTTTAAAGTGACTGAAAGTGTATACACAGCTTTAAATAACCACTATTTAAGCAATCCATTACCTTAACTTTTGTACAAAATAAATTCCTACGAAATTTATTTTAAAGGTTTAATTTATTAGCTTTTCTTGTATCATGTAATACTACCGTATATTTTTAGGCTTAGCATGTGCATGTCAGGAATTAGAACGAATGCATCCAAAACTATTTACAAAAATTTCAAGACGTACTGGACCCCTCCAGTTAATGCCAATGTGGGTTTGCTTTTAGCTATAGGGCATCACATTTTACGCACTGAACCTACCTGGGGAAAGGTAAGACATACGATATCGTCGGTTTAAAGGTCAAAGTCACTAAGTACATTTTGTAAAAAAATAGTTTGAACATTTTTAGGTTATTTATATTATACAGTGTGTCCCAAATTGGTGATGGATGTATTGGGATCTCGGAAACCATAGGAGATAGAGAAACGGTTAAATGGGGAAAGTTTTAGGCAATTTTATGAGTAACATCATGCCGCTTACATAATGAGTCTGGCTGTCCAGGTTTTTGAGATATTTTCAAAAAACTGAAATGTTGCATTTTTGAAAATAGGCTGTAACTTTTTATTTATCAAAATTTTTGAAATCTGTGAAAACATTTTTAAAACAACTTTTATGTAGAATACACCTGTGTGGTCAATTTTTTTCGCCGCGTTTCAGTTTTCTGGAGCAATCATCAACTTTCTTTTTCTTATGACGGCCATATTGGATTTTTACATCATCGTTTAAAGCAAAAATTACAAATTCAGTGATGTATCACACTTTGCTAAAAAATATAATTTAAGCGATGAAAAGAGAAAGAAAGAAATCTTGGTAAAACAGGCAACGTTGCATAAAAACACTCGAAAAACAACACGGAATAGAACTTAAACGCATAGAGGTTAAAATTAAATCGAATAAAACATATTGGTAAATCAAGAGAATCTTTTTATAATAGGTTTTTATTAATAAACGTCAAAAACAATGATACACAACGCAAAGAAACTTTAAACTTAAAAATAAAATATTTAACACATTAATGTTAAAAATGCTGGCCGTTTTTATTAATACACTTTTGACATTTTGTAAAAACCGTTCTTGATACGCGATTTAACGTATACGATTAATCGTGCCTAATACATCCCTCGTTCTCTGTTCAAGTACTTCTCTACTTTCGGGAGGATCAAATTCGTAAACCTCGTTTTTAGCATACCCCCATAGATAAAAATCTAAAGGGGTAATGTCTGGAGACCGGGCAGGCCAATGTACAGGGCCAGTATTAGAAATAATTCTTTCGCCAAATACAGTATTTAAAAATAATTGCACTTCCCTGGAATTGTGGGCCGGACAGCCATCTTGCTGAAACCAAACCCTGTTTAATTGTTCTGCTGGAATAATTGCCCTAATAGCCGGAATTATTTGGTTCTGAAGCATCTGAAGGTACCTTGCACCAGTGAGGGTCTCATCAAATATGAATGGGCCGATAAGTCGATTTCCTAAAGGACGAATTTACTTAAGTAGGTATACCTTTGACAATAATTATTATCAATTAATTAATTGTTAATCAATAACTATCTGGTTATCAAGTAGGTATTGGTAGGATTTTAAAAATCACTATCTTGATTTATGTAAGACGTTGAGAAATGAGATTTCAAGAAAATATTTTCTTACCAAAAATGCCACACCATACATTAAATCCGAATCTTATTTGAAGCCTTCGCTGGTTTCGTAACTCTGGATTTTCTGTCGTCCAATGATGGTTATTATGCCGATTAAATACGCCACAGTTATTAAATCTTGTCTCGTCGGTCCATATAACATTGGTATAAAAATTGGGATTTTCACGGCATTTGTTTACGTACCAGTTCGAAAATGTCACTCTCCTAGGATAATCACCATCTTGTAAGCCTTGAACTATTGTGGGTTTGTATGGGTGATATTTGTTCTTTTTTAAAACCCTATGAACTGTAGATTTTGGAATATGTATTTCTCTGTCGGCTGTCCTTGTTGAATTTGTTGGGTTCTCATTAAAATATTGGCGAATATTATTATCACGTTCCTCATTTTCCTTTGCATAATTCTTTGGTCGGGGTTTTTCGAAACTTCCAAAATTTAATAAATTTCTTACAAGCTTTGGGAAATATTGCAAATTAGGTTGGTGCCTTTCGGGATAATCTTCAAAATATCTATCCAAAGCATTGTTTGCGTTTCTCTGGCTCGCAAAATAACATTGAAGCATATCAAGTTTTTCTTCATTAGAATAATGTGCAGCCATCGCGACAGGTACACTTTAAAACTTAGTTTGACATGAAGCCAGAATATTGTTATGTTTCGTGGAAACTGGCAATTGTTATACCTAGGCCACTAGATATTTTAGGATAATATGTATCACTTAATAATTTTTAAAAAAACGAATGGTTGCGTTAAAAAGAACCGAATTGTCGCTTATTAATTTCTATTTTGTTAAAAATTTGATGTATCTGTGATGGCATTTGTCTTTCAAAATATTAATTAGGGATTTAGCTGTTGACTTTCAAGGGTTTATTGTATTTTATGGTTTCGATAATTGCTGATGGAGATCTATGGTACGAAAACAAAATAGGTTTACCAATATGTTTTATTCGATTTAATTTTAACCTCTATGCGTTTAAGTTTTATTCCGTGTTGTTTTTTCGAGTGTTTTTTATGCAACGTTGCCTGTTTTATCAAGATTTCTTTCTTTCTCTTTTCATCGCTTAAATTATATTTTTTAGCAAAGTGTGATACATCACTGAATTTGTAATTTTTTGCTTTAAACGATGATGTAAAATCCAATATGGCCGCCATAAGAAAAAAGAAAGCTGATGATGGCTCCAGAAAACTGAAACGCGGCGAAAAAATTGACCACACAGGTGTATTCTACATAAAAGTTGCTTTGAAAATGTTTTCACAGATTTCAAAAATTTTGATAAATAAAAAGTTACAGCCTATTTTCAAAAATGCAACATTTCCGTTTTTTGAAAATATCTTAAAAACCTGAATAGCCAGACTCACTATGTAAGCGGCATGATGTTATTCATAAAATTGCCTAAAACTTTCCCCATTTAACCGTTTCTCTATCTCCTATGGTTTCCGAGATCCCAATACATCCATCACCAATTTGGGACACACTGTATATTAAAAGTTCTTTGTAGAAATGATTTATTAGTTAAATTTATAACATCCATAAATCTTCCTGGAAATATTATACATAAAAAAAAGTTTAACTTTTCTTTTTTATTATCTACAAAGATTGTATAAAATTGTTGTTATTCCCTGAACCATACCTAGTGAGTCTTACCTTTAAACCGACGATATTCAAACGCTCAAACAGCCAAGGCTTACCAAGGATTTTTAATTATTTTTATCAAAAAAACAATAGGATAGGGGTCCCACTCTAAATATACAGGGTGTTTCAGAATGCTTTAAAAAAATTAAGGATTCTACTATTGAAAATATGAAAAAAAGTTGATATAAACATGGGTCCCAAAATTCCTGGTTCTCGAAAAACAAGGTGTTAAACTTAATTAAAGTTATGATGTAAATAAATTTTAAGTTTTAGGTAAAGTGCCCTCTGGCGGTATTTAAAAAAGTACTTTTGTCTTCAAATTTTAGAATCTAAAAGCTCGATTTGTGTGCCAAATATCAACTGGATTGGTTAAAAAATAAATGCAATATGGCGAAAAAACCAAAATAAAAATTGAACTTTGACGGCATGTAACTCGAAAACGAATGACATTTGGAAAAAATATATATAAAGCTCTACCCTTATTTTGTCAAGTAGAATCACCCCTTAAGATTGGTGATCGATTTTTGAATCACCCTGTATAATCAAATTTTATTGTCAAATCACAAATTTGTCAAAATATCATCTTTTCTGAGAATTCTTGCATGAAGAATTTGTCATAATACTTTTTCGAAAAGTAAATCATTTTGCCAAATTTGTAATTTGTGTGCCTCCTGAAGCCAGTAGCACCTGGTATACCGGAGATACCACGAGATTACTAGCAAGGCTTCATTTTTAACACGCTTAATTACTTAAGATATATACTATCTATCTATCTATCTATCTATGTAACGGAATCTTTGAGCCTAATTTTTACCAACTCCCAGCGATTCAATTTCCTTTGAAACTTTGCACACGTATCAAGGACCGATGACAATGCAATAATTTAAAAACAGTATCCCGTTATCCTGATTAGGACCGCCAGGATAAATAAATTCCTTTTACAGATCCTCTGTGTCCTAATACTACTCTTGACAAAATGGCGAAGGAATTTTTTAGTGAATAAACTGAAACATTTATTTTTAAAAACTAATTGATATATCGAACTAAAAACTGAAAAATAAATAATAGTTTGAAAACTAAAAAACACGCTTTTATATGCAATCTGAACTAAAAATTAGAAAATATTTTTTTTCATTACAAAGAGTTTGTCACTTCAGAATAAAAGCGTGGGAGTGCTTAATATATTAAATGTTATAATTATTCTATTTTGCAAATATCTATGAGGGAAAAGTTATTGAAAAAATAGTAAAATGCACCTCCACGCTTTTATTCTGAAGTGATAACACTGTAATGAAAATTATTTTCTAATTTTTAGTTCGGTTGCATATAAAAGCGTGTTTTTTTAGTTTTTTTAAACTATTATTTATTGTTAAATCTATATCATATATCCATCCGATCAGCCTAGCGTTTTACTATTAGTATCTTAAAAGCTATTAGATTTAGAAATAGCATAGATACAACGTATTACCAAAAATATATGTGTATTACACAAGATCATCCAAATTAAGTGTTCTCCATTAGTATGTTTGATATTGACCGAAATATAGAATTGGAAATAAATTGCCGTATAAAATAGTTAATTTTTATTGTATCTATTTATTTTAGGTTGTAGCAATTTACTGTGTGGCAGGAGGACTAGCTGTAGACTGTGTACGGCAAGGACAAAGTGATCACCTTCACGTTATTCTTGAAGATATGACGGAACTCTTGGATGACAAGATGGCACAATGGGTTCATATGAATGGGGGATGGGTTAGTACATAATAACATGGGCGTCGCCAGGTTTTTCAAATTTAGTTTATCTAATAACTGAGACATGGGACCTGTACCAAATTTATATCAGATGCCATTGATGCTTGCTTAGAGGAACACTTTGGCAAAGAAAATTTTTATTTTTAATTTGTGAAAAAAGTTGATTTTTGGTTGCCCCCCACTGTAAAAATCTTAGTTTTCAAAGTAGATTTGTTATTTTTTTGTGGATTTACTTTAATTTTATCGCCAAATCCTAAATTCCGCAAAAATATATCTGATTCTTTTCTGATAATTAGGGGCATCTGAAAATCTTGCATAAAAACTTGTAGAGTTGAAATATTGAAATATTTTAAGTGCCAATAGTTTTAAAAAAAAAGATAATTTTGCGAAATTTTGGATTTGTTTGATTGTTCATTTATTCATTATAATAGATTTGTCAATCGATGTAATTAATAACTTACCTTTAAATTCAAAAGGTGACTTGATTTTTACTTTATGCTGATAAACTTAAATGTAAATAATTAATTGTATAACAGTTTCCTTAAAAACAAAACTCAAATCCTAAGGAACGCTAAGACAAAAGCAACTTTCCTCCTATTTGATTTGCCTTATTTAACCTGCAAAAATTGCGAATAGAAACGAATAGGAATTTGACATTCGATCCTTTTCGATCTTGGTCGGTTTTTGCAACGGAATCAATGTGTTTTCAATTCGGATTTATTTTGTGTTTCTATTTGGTTTTAATTGGTATCTAGGTACATGCATTTTGGTTGGATTTATTCTGCTTCTTTAATTATTTTTATTTAATTGCAAATAAATTTAAATAGAAAGGAATAAAAACTACTAAAACCGCAAACATATAACCAAAAAAGATATAATAAAAATAAATAGAATTGAACAAATCCAAACAAATATATCGTTGGACTAATTCACAAATGTTGTAAGTGCAAAAATGAATTTTTAAGTTATATGAACTTTAAAGTTTAAAAATCTACCATAAATCTAGTCTAAAGGTACTTAACACAAAAAGGAGCTTGCATCTTCAAGTTTAAATATTTCACTTGCTACTTGTGTGCATAGAAAAGTTCTTGTGTATAATTATATGTCAGTGTATCCAACTTACTTTTTCTAAAAAATGTACTTAGAACATTTGTAAACTAGACCATCGATATAAGTGTAATAAGTGCAAATAAAAACCGGTTTAAGACCAAATAGGTTTCAGTAAATAATTACAAACAAATTCAAATAAAAATGAATGCAAATAGATTTGAATTTAATCAAGTAGAAACATATCTTAAATTTACAAACAAAACAGAAAATTTCCAAATGATTTACGACAACAGAAGGACAAAATAAATCCAAATTAAAAACATATTCGGAAAAATAGTAATGCAATTAGAAAACATCGGTACCAAATAAGACCGAATAAATCCAAATAGAAAACCTATTTGATTCTATCGTATCCTATTTGCAATTTTTGACAGGTTAAGCTTGTTGATATTTATAAATTCTATTAAATTAATACATTTTTTTATTTTTTTCAGACTGGTCTTAGTAATCATTGCCGCCCAAAGAACCAAGAAGTATCAATGACAGAATATATTACAATTTTCGGTTTAATTACTATAATACTACTAGTCGCTTATTTTGTTGTAAGATTTTGCGTTAGATTTGGAGGGTAATGTGTTTTTGTGGTAGAAACAATAATTCCTCTAAAATCTAGTAAATTAGATTTATGTCAATTACTGAAACCTACAGGATAAACCTTTAGGTAATTGTCTGAAAACCCAGGAAATTGCTTAGAACCCAAAAATCGCGCATTCTAGATTAATGTGGTTTTATATAAAACTGCTATATACGAGTAAAAAGTCATTTTTAAAAATTGTATGTGGAAATATTTGTGAAAATTCTTAAATTTATAGTTCCCAAGTCTATTACATTTTTAGCTTATTTGTTTTGGTTTGATATTAGTTTAAATATCAAAAAAAACTATATCATCGTGCCGTAAAAAACTGGGACTTAAAAATCTCGACCCAAAAAATGACACTGCATCATAGGATAAATTTTTCCTTAAAGGACCTGCACAAATCTCGTTAACTTTTTCCTGTTTCCAGAGGAAGAAAAATTAATAAATATATTTGCAAAGACTCTTCCCCTCACTAAATGCCTCACGTAATTTATGAACGCCCCCTAAGCACAAGGCCAGCAGTTAAAACAATACTCGATTTTTTAACCCAATTTTAGAATGTCTTGTGAAAATTTGTTTGGTGCAGAATTTCAGAATGAAAATTTTAAGATAAATTCAGTGGCGTACCTAGGGGTAGGCGGTGCGGGCGGTCGCCTACGGCCTCGCGCCTTGGTATCTTTGAGCTTTAAAGGGTCGTAATGCCAACTCGAACCCAAAAGTATTGTCGAAAAACATTAGATGGTGGCACCTTATATGTTTATGTAATATAAGCAGTATATAAGTGTAAAATAAACGGTTTAGTTTGTGTTATTTGTATATAGGCGATGACCTTTTTTTCTGATCGTCAATTTTTTTTCGTGTAAAAAGAATATTTTACATAAAAGGGCCCCCTAGTATGACTTCGCCATCGCCTATATTATTCGACGCTACGCCACTGGATACATTATACAAATTTCAATGTATACAACGTTTTAAATGAAAAAGGTAATTAAACCGTCAATATCATATCCATATCATATCAAGTTTACTAGAAAAAAATAATAATACATTTCATAGAAAACAGCTTAAAGTTTCTGCATTCTATAAACGGAAAAACTGCATGTCAGCTGATTTAAAAATCCAAAGTGTTTTAATATTCCGAATACCCAATTTCAAAAACGTGACATGTAAATTTTCTTCTAGCTTCTTTTATTTGAGATGTAACAGACCCTTACACAAAAAAGCATGTTGTTTCGAAACTCTTTATTATTTTAAAAGATACACATACACTTTTTTAATTTTTGTAGGTGTAATTTGACATACCAAGGCAATAAAAATGGTAACCTTTTTGGACTCCCTTTCGAATCATTTTAACAACAAATATCATTTGTTTTTTTTGTTGTTTGACTTTTTACTGTTATATTTTATATTCACGCAGTGTCGGCTCGATGCTTCCTATTTAGTTTTGATGTGTTGAACAGCAGCAGGTAGAGATTAGACAAAGAATGGCTGTATTGAGACCTTCAATAGAATGGCGCGTATGTAGGTCTCCTTTCCACGCAGTAGCAAAAATTGCCCATGGAAGTTTCGAACAGGCACTACGTGTATATTATTACTGAGGTGGCATATGCTTGGTAGAAGAGCCAAACCACCTAAATTTTTAAATAAATGTAATAAAAATAATTTGAAAAATAACTTCTGCATATATTATTTCGTACGTGTTTGAATTAATTAACCAAAACTAAAGAAATGTGATAGAAAAGTTGATGATCAACCTGTAATTTTGTTAAATTACTATAAAAGACCACAATTATTGTAAATTTATAGATAAGTTAAAGAATTCAAAAATGATTATTTACTGAAAATTATTAGTCTTAGTACATTTTTATCAGATATAAATTAACTCTGCACATTGTTTAATTATAAATAAAATAGTTACTGCGCAGTCAGCCAGTGCTGAGTGCGCAGTATTCCCGACAAGTTTAGTGATTCGTATTTAAATCTGTAGATTCCAAAAATGTCCTCCCATAAAAGGTTTGTTTCTACTAGTGTCCGACAGAAATTTCGGTTTTGGCCAGTTTCCACCAAAAAATCAAGTTTCGGTGACAGTTATTGTTTCGGCCAAAATTGACCAAAACCGAAACTGATTTTGAAAGTTGTCGTGCGCTCGCCTAAATTCGTTTCTCGTAACTACGCTATCTTAATTTAAATTTTTTAAATAATAATGGAATGGTTTTTAAAAGCAACAAGACCTTTTTTTTCCTTCTTCAAAATTTTTGAGCCACCCCACCATCAAAAAATATATACGCCAAAATTTCAGTATTTTAAGGTAATTTATACTTGACCATGCCGAGCATTCCCTGGAGGTGCTAGGAACCAATTTTTCAGTGTCAGAAGTCAAAATAAAAATAGGGTATTTTTCTTGACCCACCCTACTGTAGATACCAATAAGTATTGATAAATACAGATAATGCATTTCGCGATACCCCTTTGCCACCACGGATGTTATACAAAACTACTACCTTTAAACTTTCTACCATTAACAGGGCCGTGCGTGCCTATCGGGTGGCGCAAGTGGTGCTAAGCACCAGGGCGCAACGCTGCAGGGGCGGAAAATTGCGCAATAAAGGGCGGAAACTTAACGTAATGAAGGGCGCTTTTTAGCGCGGATTTGAGATTTGGAAAACAGCAAAGTTAGTGGAATGGATTGATTAACGGATGGTTATTTTTGTTTTGAAAGTTGGGACCTCTTTTTGTTTGCTCTTTAAAAATGTTCATACCTCAATACACATTTTCTTCTAGGAGCGGCATACAATTTTTTGCACCACGGCGCGAGATAAGCCTAGGAACGGCCCTGATTAATGTCTGCCAAATGTCATCCACACGGAGACTACAGTTTATCGTAAAATGCGAACCACATTCCATAGCACATAGAGAGTGGCCCCCGGGCATAGTAGTGAAAAGATATGCGGTAAAGACCTTCTTTTTTGCTTTTTTGGGGGCCCTACTTTGATTTTTTGCCCCACAGGGTCCCTGCTGACCTAGCTATGCCACTGTAGTAAAAAAGAAAAATTTAAGCGCAGTTAATCAACGCTGTGTCTAAAGTTGTTTCATTTCGCTGATCTCACATAATACGAGAGATTAAATTTAAACAAAATATTATTTGGCTTTTCTTCAGAATAAAATTAAAAGTTTATTTAACATTTTAAGAAAATTAAACACTTTTATACATTATGAAGAACTATTCTGCTCTTACACAATATAATAAAAGTTATTATTACTTTAAAAAAATAAAATAATGAAATATTTAATAATAAGTTACTTACAATACAAAGGTTTCAATCTATAAACAAAGGTTCAATAGCACTCGGTTGAAATCGTTTTAATGCAATAAAATAAAATCTTAACAAGACGCCAGCCGAGAACTGGGCCAATGGTTGCGTCTCAAAAATGTGGTAAATAGTTTACCAAAAATGTGGTAAACAGTTTACCTAAAAAAATTACTTATAAACAGTTTTCTAACAAGTCCAGGGCGCTCTATTCCCAAATCAAATTGAAGACCAAAAACGCACCCCGCCCTAAACTTTTTAAAACCTCCCTGTCTGGCGCCTATTTTTCACGGCGCTCTAGGCTGTAGCCTATGCAGCCTAGTGGCACGGCACTGCCTTGTGGGCCGTCATAAAAAAATAGTAAATTGCCAAAAGCCTGTGTGTCTACAGACCAAATTATATTTATATAAAGTGTTTCTAATGCTGCGTCTGGACGCAGTCTAGACTTACAACAATTAGCCACGCCGAATAGCGCGCAACATAGCCCTACATAGCGCGGACGTGGACTTGGACGAAATTCACGTCATTATAAGGGCTTGGCGAATGATTCCGGGGTGATTCAGAGCTTGTCGGTTTTTGGATCACAGGAGCACGCAAATAGGTTGGTTTCTTTGGACCGATGTTTGGCGAATTGTTGCAAGTCTGGACGCGACTTAATGCTCTACAGAGTTAAATGCTTTTGATGGAGAAAGGGTGCGTACCTACTAGGTTTCACAAAAGGATGTAGGCTCATACCAAAAATAGTAAGACATTTTTCTTGTCTTAAAACATTCGCAACCTGATAAAGCTTAAAGTTTGGTTTTAGGTTACATATTATAGTGTTCATAAGATCTTTTTTCTTAAAATGGACCTAAGAATAACTTCTTCAATTAAATGAAAATTGCCAACAATTATTAATGCTTTGATATACATCATATTTAATAAAAACTATGTAATTAAATTTAAACCCATTTGTTTTTAAATTTAATTTTCTCTGTAAGTGGAAAATATGGCATTTAGCAATAAAATATAGTTAATGTTTTAGTTTTACCTGTGCATTGTCCGTCTACCTGCGTGGATTCCAAGAAAATAACTCTGGTCATTGGTCCCCGCCTTGTTTTTGTTAAAACTATGATGCCTTAACCTTGGTTTTTGTTTCTTACGAAAAGAGGCGGATTTTTTTACCGAAAAACATTTTTATCTATTGTTTTTAAAACACGAACTAAAAATATATTGTTTAACGTTTATTATCTGCCGTTAAAATTAACTATAAATGCAAAGTTTTTTCAGTTTGTTTAAAAATGTGTAAAATGAAATAATTTATTAAAAACATATTTTTATATCGTACAGGACCATATAATAACTATTTTTTTAAGTAGAATCTTAAAGAATACCTAAGAAAATGTATGAAATAAACAAACATCGACTTTTTCTTAGCAGGATTTCTTATTTATGGGATGGTTTTAAAAGAGTTTTAATTTTGTTTCAATAAAAATGATTTCGTATTAATTTTATAACATTCGAATTAATCTAAATTATGTAGCAAATTACAAATTAAATAAAAAAATAAAAAATGGAATCATAAATAAGAGTCCAAAATAGATGCGACCTTTATCGGATAAAAACAAAAAAGCAGAAGTAATGCCAATGAGTTACATAAAAAAATTGTATAGGTCAGAATTTTTAAAAGATCTTAAAATTGTGTGAACATATCGTATTTTTTTATTCTACAGGACAGTGACCTATTACTATTTTTTTATATAAACAGAGCAACAGAAAAGGGCGTCCCAACTCTATTTATATACGAACTTCGCCCCTGTAAAAAAAAAAGGTTAAAATATTTTTGTTTAAGTAAACTTATTTGATTAACACTATTAGAAAATATGGAAAGTGTCTTAAAAACAGAGTATTTATAGTGAGCAGATTTATTTTTAATCATTTTGAGATATGCAGCATATCAATTAACGGTAAAAAGTGAAGTAAAACATAATGATGTGGTGCTATTTTAAAATAATTCTGTTACTGTAAGAGTGACATATAATATGATAATATAAAAAAACTTTTATTTGTAAGAACTACTAATGGGTAGGTCAGCAATTTAGTTTATTTTAGATACATACTAACTTACTGCCGTCTACGTCTGTTACTGGTTTTTAGATTTAGTAAATAAATATGTGTCTAAAATTAACTAAATGGCTGACCTACCTATTAGTAGTTCTTATGGTAGGTTTATACATCTGACATTTATCGCATGATATTTATATCAGACAGAAATTCTGGCTAATGTAGACGGTCAAAAATGTATGTCTGATAAATTTTTTTATTGTTTACATTAGCCAGAATTTCTGTTTGACATAAATATCATGCAATAAATGTCAGATGTAAACCTACCATAAGAACTACTAATAGGTAGGTCAGCCATTTAGCTTATTTTAGACACATATTTATTTACTTAATCTAAAAGCCAGCAACAGATGTAGACGGCAGTAAGTTAGTATGTATCTAAAATAAACTTAATTGCTGATCTACCCATTAGTAGTTCTTACAAATAAAAGTTGTTTTTCATATTATCATATCATATGTCACTCTTACAGTGACAGAATTATTTTAAAATATTTACAACCACACCTTTACTTTTTACTTTAATTTTTACCGTTAATTGATATCTCAAAAACCAGCGATAATTGACTTATAGTGTGTGGACATTTTTAATGTAGAATTCAATAAAGAGACCAATTTTGTTTTAAATATACTGGGTCTTTCATTTAAAAAATCTCCTTGAATATGAAAATGTTGTTTTTGGGACCGCTTGTATGTTTACCAATACTGTCAATAAAATAAGTGTGTTCAAACAAATATATTTTATTTTAAGGTCTTTTCTGTATTTTGTACAGGGACACTCTTATTTCGTGTATAAAGGAAAAACCTGTATAAAAATAAAAATTACAATTTCATAAGGTTTCAATATTTTTAACTGCTTTTTTTACTAAATATAGTCTTGACCAAAGCCTTTTAGGTGAAACCCATTTCCGATGGTTTTAATTAAATAATACATGTTTTAGTATGTTTACCAACAATCTTTAAGGGGCAAATCTCTAATATAAATAAGCAAAGAACTTATATGACTGGATGTCCTAACCGTTTTACTTTTCAAAATACAGAGTGTTAAAATTTTATGGTAACTTTTATGCCAATTAAGATAAGTTTTAAAAAATTGGGAAGCGGTTCCTTTGCATTAAGGAACATTTTTGGACGTACAAGAAAGAAAATAAAATCCCAAAAGCGTCGTCCGTGAGGGAATTTACCCCTAAATATTTCTTATTAAAAAAATTGTACATTACTGCAATTTTCAAAAAACACGAATACCTAATTATAAATTATTTAATAATAATAAAAATGTAAAAAATGTGTATATAAAGGTTATTATAAAAAAAAATCCCAAAATTTTGAAATAAAATATTTTTTATCCGGTACCTAGCTATTTAAATAAATACATACATTTTTATAAACCAAATAATCTGTAACTGGAACGAGTTTTTAAGTATAATATCTCCAGAAATACTTTTTCTCCGATATACGGAGGGGTATTATTTTAACAAATATTGTATTTTTAAAATATCCCTAAAAAACGAAGCATTCAGATATTAAAGAAACGTTGAACGGAAGCTTTCACGGCCATGGTCAACTGACGAATCTTGGTTCTTGGGTTTTAATCGCGTCAAATTGAAATCGTTTATTGACGTTTCGCCATCGATTGCACGAGGCATTTTCAAGGAACTGTACTCTGCGAGAATCAGTGAGATTCAGTGTTCCATTCTTGCAGAGTACAGATCCCTAAATAAGCCTTGTGCAATCGATGGCGAAATGTCGGAAAAACGATTTTAATTTGACGCGGTCCAAACCAAAGAACCAAGATTCCTCATTAAAGAAAAGTTCTTCAAAAAAAAACGTAAACTGAAAGCTATCCCATTGCTTAGGAATTATCACCTAGAGAAACAAAACTTTGTGATTTGCATCGAAAAAATCGCGTTAGCCCTACTACATAAACACTAAGTCCAATAAAGTAATAGGTAAAATCCTAGCATACACCTATTAGATAATCATACTTTGAATACCGAGACAAAAACCTTTCTCTATTTTACAAAATCTCGCTTTAGCCGTTGTATTAATACATTCAAAATTTGGCAAAATGTCAAATGGTGCACCTAATATTAGAACACTATCCAGACCACGAATAGGAACGTCTTCAGCCCGATCAGTAGTGATTCTGTCTTTTTTGGCAATGTGCAAAAGTGTCTAAGTGACCTACAGGGCTTTTTCCCTTTAAAATGAATGTAAGTCGATGATGAAATCACTCGTTACTTTTTAATTTAACCTTGACGACAAATTGGACATTATTTCTATCGTGTTTTTTAAATTCTAAAAGTTACTTAATACTTTTTACCGGAAAACAAAAATCAGCTGTTTTTGAAATGTTTTTAGAGAAAAACACCACCACGCATGTTTGAAATAGAAATTTACCATGATTTAGTATCTGCTATTAGATAAACTTTGGTTAGCAGCATACAATAAATATTTGGTTTTTAACACAATATTTTTAAACTGTTTAGTTATTTTACTCTTGTCTTATTTTACTCAAGTTCTTTGGGCATTTGGCTTCTTAATGAGAGCAATAAATAAATAAATAAATATCTTATTAGAATACGGCTGCTATATATGGTTGGTCTTGATCGGACCCGGGGTTTTCCATTCTTTTTTGAAAATTTTGTAATTTGCACATTGATTATATACAATTAATTTTAGAAATAATAACTTTCTTTTTATGAAATGGCTACATTCATTACACAGTGTACTTATGTTGGTTTTTCTTTTTGTATAAAATATAATATATTAATTTAATAGTGTAGTGTGCAAAACTTTGAAACGAGCCCTTTCATATAACACATTTGATGATTTTTTTACTGGAAATTAAAACAGTAGTATACTGTTTTAGTTTTAATATGAATTTTATCATAGCTATTAAACAAAAAAATATATTAACTAAATAACAGAATACAACCAATAAATGTTACTTACATTACAAAAGTAAACAAAGAATAAAATTTAAAAGAACAATATAAGTATTAAATACTTAAATAAATAAAACAGCATTTTAACTAAAATTCAACTTTTCTGCCTTTTTGTTCGCAAAATTATCAACCAAATATTTTATATCCTGACCATCACACATTTCATTTTCTATTGGTAGGGGAGCCAAGAAGGGATTTCTGAAGTTACTACAGCGCGTCAGAAAAATATACCGGAGATACCTTGTACCCGATTAAATACCTCCACCAAATATAAGCCTCGTATAGAGGGGCGATCGTAAAAACGAACATATTTCCATCAGAAATTGTCGTGCGCGTCAGATTAGATAGGGTGAGTTAATTCATGCCAAACAGTGTATATTCCACTAATCTGAAAATCTGAGAGTGACGTGAAGGAAACAAAGAGCTACAAAGAAAAACGTTAGATTAACATTTTCCCCAAAGCCCAAGAGGGGCTTTTCGGATTTACTACAGCGCGCCAGATTAATATACCGGAGGATACCTTGTACTACCTCCACCAAATATGAGCTCCGTATACAGGGCCGATCATAAAAACAAAAATATATCCATCAGAAATTGTCGTGCGCGTCAGATTAAGATAGGGTGAGTTAATTCATGCCAAACAGTGTATATTCCACTAATCTGAAAATTTGATAGTGACGTGAAGGAAACAAAGAGCTACAAAGAAAAACGTCAGATTAACATTTTCCCCAAAGCCCAAGAGGGGCTTTTCGGATTTACTACAGCGCGCCAGATTAATATACCGGAGGATACCTTGTACCCGTTAACTACCTCCACCAAATATGAGCTCCGTATACAGGGCCGATCATAAAAACAAAAATATGTCCATCAGAAATTGTCGAGCAAGTCAGATTAAGATAGGATGAGTTAATTACATGCTAAAGAGTGAATATTCCACTAATCTGACAATTTAAGAGTGACGTAAAGAAAGCGGAGGGCTACAAAGTTGTAAAGTAAAAAAAAACGTTATTTTGACATGTTCGAGCGTGGTTATTTTTTTTTATTTTAAAGAAAATAATTCAAGGATAACGAAAAATGTATAATTCAATACGATTTAAACGATTTCCACAAGCCGAAATAATAAAAATATTTTTTTGACATACTTAAAAGTCTATAGCTGCTTAACGCCCCGATGAAAAGGTTTACATTATATACCAGTTTCTTCTTATTATCTAAGCTTCGCAACCCAATTGGTCTCTATGACGCTCGCAAATTTAACATCTTGGGCTCCCCTACTATATAGAAGTTAGCACGAAAATAGTCTTTCTTGACTCATCTTATAAGTTTTAATTTGGAAATTTTTGATTTAAAAATAAAATATGCTTAAAATTAATATAAGGATTTTGACATTATTCTTATTTAATGGGATATAACTTTTATTAATTTTATTTCAAAAATTTCCGCCCCAGCAGCATTGCGCCCTGGTGCCTTTCACCACTTGCACCTTGTAGACACGGCCCTGGTAGCTATACATTTTAAACTGTTTTTACTGTTTGAAAGTTTTCTTGTATACATTTTTATTTTGGCAAGTTAATGAAATTTTAGTTTAATAACTATTTTATTTATTAAAAAATTACTGATATATTTTTGTATTTCCGACTTAGAGCAAATGTGATTAGGTGACGAAAAGATATTGTGACAGATAATGATATCGGATAATTCTCAGATAACATGTTTTTTATTTATTAACAGTTTGAAACCGACAATTATTTTCGGAACACACAAGGCCGCGAGCCGCATCAAGATATTTTTACAATTTGAAGGTTTCTTGCATAATTTTTTTCTTGCTGCAGTTTTTTTGTTGGCAATTAAAGAAAATTGCAGCATATTGTTTTGATGATAAGATTTAAAATTAACCAAATTACTATATTTTGATTTATTTGTACAGAATACAGGGTGTCATTTAATTGATGGCTAAAAATACAGAGTGTGATTCCTTAGCCTATTTTAGGAAAAAAGGTTCATAAATATGAACATATGTCCTAAACGTCTTAACTTGTAAGCTACAGGGTGTTCAATTTTTAAGAAAAATATCGTTTTCTTATCATACGTAAGTTTTATAATTATTTCCACCAGTGGCGTTTGTACGGAATATATATTGAAATTTTCAAAAAAATATGATACGCCATTGCTTTCTTCAAAAACAAAATCACTTCTGAAATTCCATTTATCTTACATAAATTTGACCTCTTGAGTTTTCTTTGTGGGATGGACCATTTTCGCGTAAAAAAATAAAAACCGTTTTTAATGCATTTTTGGTAATTTAATTTGCTGAGTATAAAGTAAATTAGTTTTAAATGTGAAATTAAAAATACAAAAAAGTAGGTACCTATATGTATATGTGAGTGTACGTTTTTTAGGAGCTGCCACTGTTTTATTGGATTTAACATTTTCTTTAAATAATTTTTAATTGCTGTATAACTAAATAGTTTTAATATAACATTTTTAACAACATTATTTAATTTATATGGTTGTTTACATTCAAGGTTGTTTTACACACATCTATAACATTTAGTTTTTTTGTAAATATTGTCATACCGATCGTTGTTAATAAAGTTTAAAAACAAACTGTGGCTTATAAAAAAAAATACGGAAACCAAAATAAACAAATTAATGTATAATATTCTTTTACTTATGTATATGTTACGGGTAAATCCGAAAGACACCTTGCATATTATCCAAATTTTTATTAGAGAGATTAAGACTTTGAAATTTACTACAAAATAATACCTAAGGTTTGTTTCAACCTTAGCGGCAGGAGCAATAAGCCTTTCAACACCACCAACTATACAAACTTCAAACCTTTTTAAATGCCAGTACTGAAATGCCGATTTAGATTTTGTATCTTTCGTCACTTGTACCGATTTTATAAACTCACAGTATTGCATAGCATTAATACAAGATGTATTTGAGTCTTTACGCGACACTCACTTACAGAACATTTCATTAAATCGATTTTTAAAACACGACAACAATGCTAAATTACTTATTGTCCCAAGATGTCTAAAACCAAAGACAATTGTAGTTTCACTATAGACACCCTGATCAATGCTAAATTTTTGGTCATCAGCTTGGACGCCCGCTCATTGGAATGTATGAAGCGGGCATCCATCGAGGGAATATAAGTACACACGTAACCAATATATGTATGATTTGCTGCTTCATAAATTTCACCAAGTGGGCGTCCAAGCTGATGACCAAAAATTTAGCATTGTTCTGGGTGTCTATAGTAAAACTACAATTATCTTTGCTAAAACGTAACTGATTATTGCATTATTCAAGCACCCTAGGGTAAATCTAGTATTATCCGGATGAATCTAGTATACAACATAATATTTAAAAATATGTAGCTTTATCCACGATGCTTGGATAATTCTAGCTTTATCCGGGTAATTCTATTATACCATATTCGGTTTTAACCGTACCAAATACAAACATTCATATTTTTCGCTTACTCTCACAACTTACTTCTTGACGACCGTAAAAATAATGATACCTGGTGATGCATCGCCGGGCGGGACATGGGAAATCCCATGTAATTTTTAATGGGGTCAATTATTGGCTCCCCTAATTATTTTAGAGAAAAATTCTATGAAAGTTTATTGAAGAGCATGCAAATCTACGTCCATGGTAAAAACTTTAGATTTTTCAGTTAACCCATTTGCTAGTTAGATGCTAATATTAACTAATTAAAAATTGTTACATTATTATCGCCTCATATTTATGAACAACAATAAAAATACCAGTTAGCGTGACATTACGTTATCATTTTGAAATTTAGTGCGTTATTATTATCAAAAAATCGTAGAGCGAAAAGATTAACGGAACCAAAAAAGTTTTTACCATGTACGTAGATTTGCATGCTCTTCAATAAACTTCAATAGAATTTTCTCTAAAATAATTATTAAAATGTCATTATTTTTAAAGTTTTTAAACAATTTTTTTATTTTTCTCATCGCAATTTTTGTATGTGCTAATAAGCCATTAAATGATGTTTTTAGACGCCACTCGCATCGAATGAGCTAAGGAACATATACTTTCAGAAGCTTTATTTTTATTAATTAAACACGTTTTTGAACTTGCTGACGAGACTATATTATTTGTCACCACTCCTACCAGTATAACGATTTTATGCAGTGTTTTTAGATCGTTAATTTTACCCAATAAATATATAGAATGAGACGAAAACCCGGGTCAATACTCTTATTAACAAGTTATTAAACTGTTAGTTTTATTAAATAATGTTTTGTAAAGTACAAAGTAAACAGTGAAAATACCAGTCAGCCAAAAAAATAATGTTAATAAAAAAACGTAATTTAAGACCAAAAATTTAATTTTGGTACGGCCAAAAATCCTGTTTTATCACTAGCAAAAACAATAAATATTTTTCATCATAATAATCAATGCCACCAAATTTAAATGAAATATTTTTATGAGTGTATTAGGGTCAATCAACTTTTTTTGTCTTAGTTATAAAATTTTCATATTTTTATGAACTTTCTTTTGTATTGTTTATTTATTTTCTATATTTATTTTATAATAGGTAATTACTTTATTAATTGTAACCCTATCTAAAAAAACCAATACAATCCTCCAGACCAATAAAATCTGCGACAAGAGCACAGTAGATCACAATAGAAACCGTGGTTTCTATTCAGTGGCGACGCCAGGTGTAGGCGCGGTTGGGCAAGCGCTCAACCTGCCAATTAAGCAGGAACCAAAAAAACGCAAAAAGTCCAGTAAAAAAACATGCCATTCTAATATACCATTTATTTAATTCATATTTTAATAATCCCGAATCATGGCGTTTAAATAAATGATCTATGGTAACAATATTAAATATAAGCAGTATATTGCGCTGTGTCATTAAAACAGATTTAAGTGTAAAATTTAATAAAATGTCTTATCAAAATGTTTGAAACGTTTCATATTTTTTCCATCAGTAATGTGTATTTAATGTCACTAGAGGCGGAAGTATGATAGGTCATTTTTTGGTTTCCATCGCCTACTAAGCAAACAATTTTCTCAAAACCCGTTTGTTTTATCACAAAAATTTAAGAAAACAAAACATTATAATTGATAGTAGATAAAATTTTGGTCATCTTCACTCTTTACCCCATTTAGATACCCTTTGCTAAAAGAATCTTTAAAAAATGGAGTTTATGCCTTTTTTAAACAAACAATTATTACAACTCTGAAACTGATAGGGACGTGCAAGTTTTCGTACGCCACAGTTTAATATAATTAATTTTTTACCCAACTTACAATGGCGCTAGCTTGGAGGGCATTTTGTTTCTGTTTCTATTATGCTTTTGTCGCAGATTCCAACGGTTTCTATCGGTTCTATGGGATTGTATTGGTTTATTTCGACAGGGAATCTGCAATGTCAGAGCACTTTAATCAGTTTTAACAATAAAACGAGAAAAATCCACATTAGATACGTCTCATGTACACAAAATTCGAACCGAAACTATGATCAAAAAGCAGTCTCACTACCAACAGAGCTAACTAACTTGTCAATCATTAGGCAATGTTACCATATACCAAAGACAATAAAATTTTTTCCAAGGACAACAATTTAGCTATCCAAGTGACTGATTTTTAAGAGACTAGTTCGGACATTTTTTGAATTTTTTAAACCTTAAACTGTCTCGACAGAACATATTTTATTTTTGGCATTTTTTATGCTCACAATAATATCTAGATTAAGTACATGATGTGAAACACCATAATTTTTTAAAATGTAAATTACTTACGTACTTCTGTTGGTTGTCCGACAGACACATATTA
>JACEGR010004778.1:0-82454 GCA_014170235.1 Listronotus bonariensis | reverse complement strand
TGAATAAAACAAACAGGTAAATTCAAAGTATTCTTTAATCGTTCGTTCGTTTTTGAGTTAAACAGTTATACGGTATACAGCAATTCTTTATTTTTTTATTTTTAATAAAAAACAATTAACATTAACACTAAATTAATAGGTTTTCTTACATAGACATTAGAGAATATTAAAACAAATAATTTTTTTGCACAAAGAAAAATACAAAAAGAGAATTTTTTCACTGTAACAATTGGTAGATACCACAAAAAATGTTGGAAATTTCACTTTTTCACATTATATCACTTTGAACACTTGCAATTTTGAAGCGAAAAATATTAATTTATCCAAATTATCAATAGCCTCGTTCACTTGAGCTAGCTTTTTTCCATTTTTGACCTTTTGCGATAGAGTTGCTCACGTTTAAGACGCTTTTTGTCCAATACTCGATTGGTTTTTTCCAAAAAATCACTGGCTTCTTGTAAATAGATTGAGGTTGATCTATCCTCCGCTATGACGTCATTCACTACATTGAATGATTCCTCAATCGGGCTTAATTCACGTTCGCTGTCTGCTTCATTGTCGGTTATGTTCTCATATTTGCTACAAATTAGTGCCTCGGTCTCTCTCATAGGCGATTCAGGAACAGGGGTTGACAGGGACCTCGGAAATTCCATATGTTGTTCATCGTTGGTGGACGGCCCAGGTACAGGGCTTGACAGGGACCTCGAAAATTCCATATTTTGTGCATTGCTGGTGGACGGGCCAGGTACAGGGCTTGACAGCGACCTCGGAAATTCTATATTTTGTGCATCGCTGGTGGACGGGGCAGCTTCTTCAGTTTCTTCAGTTTCTTGCTTGGGGGTAGAAGTCATTTTTGGATAACCAATACTCTTATAGCCATTGATCCTTCTAGGGTACCCGATGGGCTTCACTTTTGAGAAACTTCCATCTAAAATCACGATTTGGCTGCTGTCTGAATCATCAGATATGTCGACTTTGCGGAATTTGTTTTCGCCGGCGTATTTTTCAAGTGCATCAATATTTTGGCAGAAGCTTGGGCTTTCTTAGGAATTTTCAGTTTCATTGTAGTGAAAAACTTGCTTGAACTGCAGTATACCGTATAACTGTTTAACTGAAGTGGATTTTCTTAAGTCATGAATTTATATTTTTACTCCCCCTTAGTTAGCCACAATTGTTGGGTAACATTTTACATTAAGTGTGTATGCGCAAGATGCACATTGCCCCCGTTGCTCCCACGTTCTGCAAAAAATTTATGGCTCTGCGAAATATTAAACAGGGTGATCTTTTTTACAAAACCATCATGAGAAACAGGATGGCGATCTAAAAAACTTTGGGAACGGAAATTAACGCATATCCCTGAGACGGCTGAAAATATGCAGATCTCACGGATGTGCGAAAAAATCGTCTACACACGTGCGGCACACATTTGGCGCGCATTTAGCAAACTTGCAATTTTAGAAATGTACTCTTCCTAAAGAACATTTTCGAATTGTAAAACCAGACAAATTAAACTAAATAGTCCTCCACCTTATTTACCTGGCTCATCAGTCATTAACAGGTGTGCAATAATTAAGTACAAGAGAAAGGAAATCCCCATAAGTTGTGTATAAAAAAATTAATTAGCCGTATATGGAATGGAGTCTGGATATTTCTTACGAGCAAAAATATTTAGGAATCCTAGAAAAATTAAAAATTTAAAAATTAAGAAGTTTTCTAATTATTTATTTTTTTTTGGCTTTCGGAATTTTATTATTCATACTTTTTCTCCTAGATTATGCTAGAAATACCTAGGTTGAATAGTTTTTTTTCTTTTTTCCGCATTTTTTGGATGGATTATGCTATGAAAACCTTTTCTGAATAATTTTCATATCTTTAAGATCACCTCACACACTTTTTTTCTATAATAGGAGTAGGGCGTATCTGGCTTTTTGAAGGAATATCAGATGAATTCTAAATTAGTCGTATGTGGTGTGCACAGGAGTTCGGATGTATGGTGCAAACATAGGAATCCCAAAATTTTTGTTTTTTGTGTTACAGCTGGTCATTAACCTGTATTTTCCTAGAAATCTATTTTTAGAAATCCCACCGGATGTATTCCAGACATCCTTCTTAGAACATCTGCTTAACAGGTGTGCTTGGTATTCTTGGAAACCTAATGGGAGTTCTGTAGGATGGTCAGTGGTCAGTTAATGACCATCCTACAGAACTCTCATTTCCTACCTACTCATGAAGTTTTTAATAGTTATAATTTGTTTAATTAAAATTATCATCCCTTAAGTTTAAGCCACCCTAATGTCATCTGGAGAAAAATGATAAGGACCATTTTGATGTAGAATTTTTAGCTCTACAGCTTTTGTTAAAAACTTTTTTCTCTAACTCTCACCATTTTAAAATAATTCCAAAAACACATTAACTTTTTTAACCCCTCTCCGGGGGTTGAAACAAAATCTCTTCTACACTTCGTTTGTAGACTCTCTAAGGGTAATTATGTCAAAAATAAATGCAAATTCATGAATTTGTTAAACAGTTATATATTTTTTTAATTGAAATTATCATCCCTTAAGTTTTAGCAACCCTAATGTCATCTGGGGAAAAAAATGGTAGAGACCATTTTAATTTATTATTTTTAGTGTTACAACTTTTGTTAAGAATTTTTTTTGTAGCTCCAACCGTTTAAAAGTAATTGCAAAAAAACACTTTATTTATTTTTTCCACCCTTCCCCGGGGGGTTGAAATTTTTTTTAATATTTTTTGTTTGTAGACACTTTAAAGTAACTTATGTTAAAAATTCATTCACTCCCCCAAATTGTAATTTCAGGCTCTATTTAATTGGACTATTAGTCTGTATTGCACCTAGGCTGCTTCTCTATCAATGTTCTTTTAAAGTGTTCGTTTTTTAACATTAGTAACATTTTTACACTACTTGTTTTGTTATTTTAATTTTACTTGTTTAGACTTTAGTTAGAACAAAAAACTTATGGATAAGGTAAAAAAAATCTAGGCTGGATCTATATTAAATTAAGCATATAATTAAGATCTCATAAATATTCACCTATATTGTTCTTCACTGACAAAAATGTATAAGCAATTTAAATCAAACAAAAACAAACTTTTATTTTGCAAGGATTGTTGCAAAAAGAGAAAAAAATAGACACTGTTAAATTATGCCCCGATACCAGGTCCAACCTGCTTAGGGGCAAAGATACAGCGTTTCTTTATAAAAATGACACCATATCAATCTAAATGCAAATTTTGGTACTAAATTTAGTCTATTTACACAATATTATTTTTACTGATTGTCTTGTATGACTTCTTACATAGAGTAAGGAAATTATAAGAGTTATCATGGAATAGCCGATTTAAGGACAGGTCATGCGAAAACTCCCAATATAATTTTATTCCTTTTTCGTTGAAATACCGCCAGTTAGTCATTTCAGTACGCTTACGTGTCTCCCCACCGCTGATGTTACACGAAGCGAGGCTTCGACCGACGCATTTAAAGTGTAAACTGGAAAAATGACAAGCCTGCCGCCAAGCCTGCCGCAAAAGCGGTACGAAAATTTTAGCATGCCATGGTTTCTCTTATCCGTAGGTATGTTACTTTATGCTTCTTATTATTTAGGACTAGGGTTGTAAATTTAGAATGAAAACAATTGTGATATGTAGTTTTTAATATTTTTATTATTAATTAATTATTCTCCAACTTGAAGAAATGTCTTTTGTTCCTCGTTCTGAAAATAAAAAAAAGTAATTTAAAATATTTTTATTGGTCCATATCAAACCTCGAGAAACAATTACAAGGGGTACCAGGTTTTTTCTTCGTAAACGAACAACAAGAACGCAGAGTGGACAGGTTTTTCCTTACGGGACTTTGTTCTAATATTTGGGATAAACTGGGATTGACATGTTCCCTTGGGAAAGGAATATAAAAATATTTTAATAAAAATTATTAAGGTAGATAACACTGTAAATTTAGGATCAAAAAATATATGCTTGGGCTTGCAAATTTGATAGATGTCCCAGAATAGGTGGGCAATCTCTCGAAATTGCAAAGAACACACGAAAACAATATAACAACTTCCTATAAACTTTTTTAAACTCTTTTTAATAATAATAATAAGCTTTATTGTCAGGAAAAATATTTAGATATTTTTGTAGACAAAGCAAAACAATAAATTATATATACACATACAAAATAGATAGATACACACACAAATATATTTATAATAGTAAAAAAGAAATACCTTTTATGGAAATGTATTCTCGAAAAATTCATTAATACTGTAATACGCTTCTTTAAGTAAGATTGTTTTAACTTTTTTTAATTTCTTTATGCTTGGAATATTTTTATAGAATTTGGTAAATGATTAAATATCTTTTTTGATTCATAAATTTTATTACAGATTTTTTAATCATATTTGGTGGTATGAGTAGATCAATGCAGGAGTTATTTCTAAAATTATATAAGTAAAGAATTTTCATTATAATTACACCAATATTTTTTATATATTAAACAAACAGTTTCCAATATAAAAATAGATGTCAGTGTCAATATTGTCACACCCTGATTTGAGGTGTAACTAGGGATGTAGCTCAGATTTAAAAATGAAAGATGTAAATTAAAATAATCACCTAAATTTATTTATTAAAATATTAAGATTAAGTTTATATTACATATAAGTACATAGGTTCAGTAATGGTAGCACATTTTAGAAATATAAAAATATAAATTACAATACTTACATTATTGCAGTAGCCGGACGGACCCCAACACTCAGTTTATCGAACATCGCTAGTTAATTTCGACCGCGCGAGTTACTTGTTGATACCGGATTCCTTCCAAACTATTTCGCGATTTACCGTGTTTGGCAATTCTGCAGATTTGGCGATTTTTTACATATCCTGGGAAACAATAGGTTTATGAACTTCTAAAACCGCCAAAAGTGCAGGATAAGTAAACTTTGTTTAATTTTGATATTTTACGCAAATCAAGGGGTTTGGTGAACTCCCTAGATTGCTTACTTGTGAGAATAGTTGAATTTGTTTAATTTTGAAGAATATTAATTATAAACAATTAATCTGTTTGAAAAATGATATTTTTTAAGTGAATGAACTTTTATAAAAAAATTAGAAATTATTAAATTTATTTGTTACCAAAAATAATTGTTCCTTGACAATATCTTATCTTTAATAAATAAAGGTTGGCGAGATTTGATTTTGCAAATAGTTCTTATAGCTCTTTTTAACACGCTTTTATTAACTTGGGTTGTAACTATCAATCTATCAATCTGGCTGGCTATGTAACGGAATCTTTGAGCCTAATTTTAACCAACTTCCAGCTATTCGATTTCTTTGAAACTTTGCACACGTATTAAGGAAACATGACAATGCAATAATCTGCAAACAGTATCCCGTTATCTTTTTTGGAACGCCAGGAAAAAAATTCCATTATATTATAAAAACAACACCTAGGTTGCCATCTTTTGGCAACATTTCAAACTTTGCTATTAAATGAAGAAGAAATTTTTTAGTGTTTCTTCTTCATTTAATAGCAAAGTTTGAAATGTTGCCAACAGATGCCACTCTTGTTCATTAAAAATTTTTTCGCCATTTTGTCAAGAGTAGCAGAAAATAAAAAATGAAAAATAATTAATAGTTTAAAAAACTAAAAAACACGCTTTTATATGCAACCGAACTAAAAATTAGAAAATAATTTTTCATTAAAAAAAATATTGTCATTTCATAGTAAAAAGCGTGGGGTGATAAATATATTAAATGTTATAATTATTATATTTGCAAATATCTATGATGGAAAAGTTATGAAAAATAGTAAAATGCACCCCACGCTTTTTACTATGAAATGACAATATTTTTTTAATGAAAAATGATTTTCTAATTTTTAGTTCGGTTGCATATAAAAGCGTGTTTTTTAGTTTTTTAAACTATTAATTATTTGCATAATAAAAACTGAGCCCAACAGATTTTGACTAGAGTTTCCCCAGAAACAAATACCATACCTTATTATTGATTCCATTTATGCTAAATAACTAGTTTTCAGTAGTGGAAAATCAAGTTCAGTAGAAAGAATTCTAAGAGCATAACAACCTGAGCTATTTTTTTTACATTCATTTTTAATATGTTCTGAAAAATTAAGGTTTCTATTTACATAAATACCAAGAAATTTAGTAAATGAAGGATTATGAATAATAATAATAATAATAATATATAGATGGCACTTGGTATAATAAAATATTTTTTTATTATGGCAGATATTACTAAGGACTTCTTAAAATACAAAAATAATTAGTTAAAAATAAGGTATTCTTGCTTAATATCGATAAATTGAAGCACTTTTGACTAAAACAAGTTTTTGTATCGGGAACATTTAAAAACATTAGGTTATTGTATTGCACTTGACACTTAAACAACTTTTAAAAAAATATTTATTTTTTTCTTTTCGTGACAATAAAAAAAATGTTGCAGATTTGTGAAGGATTACATAATCTTTGATATTAAGAGCTCGAGGATGCATAAGTTTAGAGGAAGCCCATTATAAAGTGACATAAAAATTATTCAATATATAAGTATTTAAGCAAAAATTATTTTTCTAGAAAACGCTTTAATTTATCGATATCAAACAAAGGCACCTTTTTTTTTAGCTAAGTTAGTCAAAATACTATATTGATTTCTTTATCATACATGGTGTAACTATTGGGTAAACCTTAGTCCACCCCTGGCGCCCTAATGAACGCGAAACATTTAAGAAGTTCTTAGTAATATATGTCAAATTAGAAAAAATATTTCAATATACCAAGTACTATAAAAGTTATTCGAAAAAACCCGATTTTTAGCTACGTCCTTTAAGCTCACATATCTCAGAAAAGAGGGGCTTTAGAAAAGAAGTTTATAGAAACTTGTCATACTATTTTCTTGCGTTCTAAAAGAATCCGAAAGATTGCCTACCATTTGGGACACCCTGTATATAACTTTCTGAACTTTTCATCAATTTTTGCAGATTTTTCTGGTAAATCAGTAAAAAAGTATTTCTGAATAACAAAAATTGGTAACCTAAAATAAAACGCCCTGTCTCTCGGAAATGAAACGTTTGACGATTATTCTTATAGTAGGTTTTATCCTCAAATTTTGCCAGTGACATCTAAATTATTTAAAAAATTTAAGAGATATGAGTACTTTTGCTCTTTCGTATATTAGTCACAATTTTGATAGCATTTTCAATATACCAAAGATTAAGAAAGTAAAGCATAATTTGAAAAAGAAACATCATATTTTTCGTAATTTTAGTAGTTTAGTTTGTCGGGATTTAACCACGCATTTTTAGTATTTACCTTGGTGTTTTAAATGTTGCCTCGATATCATCCTTAGAAGTAGTGTATTAGTGTAATCTTGGTGAAACTCGCTAAAAAAAAAAAAAATGGTTTGTAAAATAATTTACATTTTTGTCATCAAAAATTGTCATCAAAAAATGTATTTATGTAACAATAATTAAAAAAAATTACCATTTTTTATTATTTATTTTTATTCACTAAATTAAATATAGCCCTGACCATAATTTTTAGGCAACTTTGTAGCGATACCTTTGTTTAAATACTATATTTAATTTACCGAGTAGTTTTTATTCGGTAAACAGATGGGTGCAGGCCGCTTCCTATTCGGATCTTAGACTATGTCACAGTATTTGCAATTAAATGAAAAAACATGCAGAAACCAGAATTATCAAAACTACCAGATGGCAGCTTATTGAGCATAAGATATGCATTCAAAATATCAAAGTAACATCAGGCAAATGAAAAAGATGTGTCCGTTGACACCTAATATAACAAGCAAAAAATGTTTTAAATTTAAATTGAAGTGAAGTATTTTCAAATGAAGCAAGAACTATGTAAACCTCCATTACCCATTAGTGCATATGTAATGTAAGTAACAAATATTTAAATTCCCATGCTTTTAAAGTTTTATAAATACAATAGAGCAGTTTAATAAACATTCTAACTTCTCTAAATTGAAACGTCAACATATTTGATTTGGTTAAGTATATGTCATAATATACGACCTGCCCTAACCTCGATATGACATCTCATAATGTGACAAAACATTCAAAGCCTCTGAAATAAACGATTCAATTCTACTTACACGATCAGTAGGAGAGACGTAATTATCTCTATTGACACAGAGGTTCTCGCTACATTTGCATTTTGATGAGGTGCAAGACCTTTGTTGTTTTTTGCAGGGGCACCTGCCGCTGCTGCATTTGGCCTTACACCTGCATCCTTCTTCGAGTCGTCTTTTTTCGGCCAGTGTCCTTTTGCCGAAGGGGGTCTTCCTCCAGTCGGGATCATTCCTTTATCATCCGAGTCATCATCCGAGTCATCATCACTTATCTGAAACAAACATGTCAGTTTTGTTATAATTTATGTCCACAAATCGTCCATAATAGAAAAAATTAGGGATCGTAAATGTATAATATTTATGGAAAATATCGGATAATAACGATAAATACGATATAGAATGTTGTAGAAAACTTTTAAAAAACTGAAAAATTTCGTTAATACTTATTTTAATAAAAGTGGTTAGACTGGATATAAATCTTATTATATATAAAAATTTATTATTAACGTATTTATTGTTATTTTTAAAAGAAAAACTTCCTGAAATGCTTTCTTTATGATCTAAAAATATGCAATTATGTGGATGCAATTTTCTTTTTCTTTTAAATTAAACAAGATATGAAAGAAAATGAAGAGACATAAAAAAATGTGTACCTAATCTCAAAAAGCAAAAATTTTTGTTTATATTACCAGAGTTGGGGTATATAGGGTCGCGACATTAGGCCATATTGCTTTGACATGTGATGACGTCACATGTCCCATTTTTCGGCCATGTTGTTCAATGCCGGAGATATACAGTTTATTGTATTATTAGAACCGTTTACACAACAGTTTTTAATTATTATTAAGTTGTAAATTCTTTCACTTTAAATAAAAAACATTTGGAATTAAATCTTTTAACAAATATCACTTTAAAAACAAAGCAAAATGAAATGCGCAAATCCTAGACGCCACTAGATTGCTCAACAGCTTTGATTTTACCCAGTCTTTCCAACTTTTCTCCGTGAGGTGCCCTTCCTTGCGTCCCCGACCTCGAACCGCCTAAAAGTTGAGGATGTGTCGCAACCTCTTCCCAGTATAAATATAAACTAACCTTGTTTTATTACTATATTTGGTTTAAAAAAAAGTATTCCTTTTGCTACTTTAGTCCTGATAAATTATTTTACTAATTGTAGTTGTATATACATAAATATAATTTAGGGACTTAAAACAATACATTTTTTCATATTGTGGTACGTTCAAGATACTACAATTGGTAGAAAATATCATTTTCTTTGTTTATGTATGTGAATGACAGGCATGACATAAAAACAAACTCCATGATTATTTCACAAAATTTCCGCTATAATTTACTCGAGAGTACCCCGCGAAAAATTTTTTGGAAAAATACTTAAGGGGATGCCGTAGCACGTTAAATGAGCTAAAACGCGATTCCCTGTCGTTTTTAACACGCTTTTATTAGCTTGGGTTGTAACTATCTATCTATCTATCTATCTATGTAACGGAATCTTTGAGCCTAATTTTTACCAACTTCCAGCGATTCAATTTCTTTGAAACTTTGCACACGTATCAAGGACCGATGACAATGCAATAATTTAAAAACAGTATCCCGTTATCCTGATTAGGACCGCCAGGATAAATAAATTCCTTTACAGATCCTCTGTGTCTCTTGACAAAATGGCGAAAGAATTTTTTAGTGAATAAACTGGAGCATTTATTTTAAAAAAACTAATTGATATATCGAACTTAAAAATGAAAAATAAATAATAGTTTAAAAAAACTAAAAAACACGCTTTTATATGCAACCGAACTAAAAATTAGAAAATAATTTTTCATTACAAAGAGTTTGTCACTTCAGAATAAAAGCGTGGGGTGCTTAATATATTAAATGTTATAATTATTCTATTTGCAAATATTTATGAGGGAAAAGTTATGAAAAAATAGTAAAATGCACCCCACGCTTTTTACTCTGAAGTGACAAACTCTTTGTAATGAAAAATTATTTTCTAATTTTTAGTTCGGTTGCATATAAAAGCGTGTTTTTTAGTTTTTTTAAACTATTATTTATTTAAATATTTGTTTAAGAAAAAGTTGTATATTGAAAAGTTTCTTAAAATGATCCAAAGATTATCGGAAAGTTGGTTATTTTTACGGTTTTTTTAATTTTGGGAAATTTAATGTGTTAATTATTACCATTACCAAAAATCAATTAACTTTCCGATAATCTTTGGATCATTTTAAGAAACTTTTCTATGTACAACTTTTTCTCAAAACAAATATTTAAAAATCGGCAGCGAATCGCGTTTTAGCTAATTTAACGTGCTACGGCATCCTCTTAAGATTGTCATCGAAACGCAACTAAAATTACCCATTTGATGGGTCAAAAAATAGAAGTGGGTTTTTTTTTAATTAGCATTGAGAACAATAAAAAAAAATAATTATTTTAAGTATCATTAATTTCAGTTTTTCCTACGCTCGGTGTGAAATTAATACTTACATTGTCTATATCACTTTCAACATCGCTGCAATCTTCTACTTGAACTACTGGTACTTGGAGCTCCGCCTCTACATTTTGTGTCTTTACTGCCGAGAGGGCTGCTTTCTAACAATAAAAAAACAATTCTTTTAAGTATCATTAATTTCGGATTTTTCCTACGCCTCGGTTGTGAAATTAATACTTACATTGTCTCATTAAATCTAAAGGTTCGCTTTCAACATCGCTGCAATCTTCTATTTGAACTACTGGTACCTGGAGCTTTTTGTAGCGTTCCTGCCGAGGGGCCTCGCTTTCTAACAATAAAAAAATATTATTAGTATACGGTGTCTCTCCAGGATAGATGTTACATGAGGACAAATAAACCAAAAATATTTAAATTTTATAACGGCATTTTCTAAAAACCGTTCGGATAGTCCATAACTGAGAAATACAGAATTTTACTCTAATCGGTAATATACAGGGTGAGTAATAACTAAAATATGAACCTAAATTATCTTCAAGACCAGCTTCAACTCTATGGTCGATGCAGCTTTTATAAACACTGTAAAATGAATAGTTTAATCTCAAAGTCCAGCGCCCACGCCACGCCGTCGTCAACGCTAGCGGCAAGTTTTTAAACTAACGTTTAGTGCTTTCTAATAAATTTTATTATTATTTTTTAAATTAATAAAGCCGCCAATATGTGATAGCTTTCCAATTTGCAGACGACTCCCCAAAATTAATTTCAAGATGCCAATCTCTTTAAAAAATAAAATTGTGGGAATGACATAGAGACGAATGGAATGGAACCTTTAAATCTATAGGAGGCATGAATTATAAATTGTTTTAAATAAAACAATTCTTAATCCACTGGAAGAACATTTTGAGGATTCTTACTAGACGAACTTGAATATTTAATGTGTTTTTAGTTTACTTAAACCTTTTTGTGGCATTTTATTTTATTCATATTAACTGCATAGTTATTTTGTGTAGATCGATTTTAAGTTTTACACTTGTGTAATTTACTGGAGTATTCCTTTCGGTTCTACATAAAAAAATATAGAAGATGACTATTTATTATTCTGTTTTTTAAGTTACACTTAATTTTTCCAAGTAATCTTAAGTGATATGAAAAAATGTTTTAGACTTCTTATTTTACTTTTTATTGGAATTTTTTTCTCTTAAGTAATTGTTTTAAAGTAATTCCAAGAAAACATCTTATTTTTTTCAACCCCTTTTCGGGGGTTAAAACAAAAACTCTTGTATACTTCGTTTATAGACACTTTATAGGTAATAATGACAAAAAAATGCAAATACATGAATTTGTTAAATATGTAGTTATATGTTTTTTAATTAAAATAACCATCCCTTAAGTTTTATCCACCCTTATGTCATCTAAGGAAAAAATGACGAGAAATGTTTCGATGTAGAATTTTTAGCTCTAAAACTTTCATCAAGAACTTTTTTTTCTATCACCAACCGTTTTAAAATAATTCCAATAAAACACGATTATTACCCTTTTTCAACCCCTTTCCAGAGGGGTTGAAACAAAATATCTTCTTCACTTCGTTTTCGGACACTCTAAAGTTAATTAGGTCAAAAAAAAATGCAAATACATGAAGTTTTTAATAGTTATAATTTGTTTAATTAAAATTATCATCCCTTAAGTTTAAGCCACCCTAATGTCATCTGGAGAAAAAATGATAAGGACCATTTTGATGTAGAATTTTTAGCTGTACAGCTTTTGTTAAAAACTTTTTCTCTAACTCTCACCATTTTAAAATAATTCCAAAAACACATTAACTTTTTTAACCCCTCTCCGGGGGTTGAAACAAAATCTCTTCTACACTTCGTTTGTAGACTCTCTAAGGGTAATTATGTCAAAATTAAATGCAAATTCATGAATTTGTTAAACAGTTATATATTTTTTTTAATTGAAATTATCATCCCTTAAGTTTTAGCAACCCTAATGTCATCTGGGAAAAAAATGGTAGAGACCATTTTAATTTATTATTTTTAGTGTTACAACTTTTGTTAAGATTTTTTTTGTAGCTCCAACTGTTTAAAAGTAATTGCAAAAAACACTTTATTTATTTTTTCCACTCCTTCCCCGGGGGTTGAAATTTTTTTTAATATTTTTGTTTGTAGACACTTTAAAGTAACTTATGTTAAAAATTCATTCACTCCCCCAAATTGTGATTTCAGGCTCTATTTAATTGGACTATTAGTCTGTATTGCACCTAGGCTGCTTCTCTATCAATGTTCTTTTAAAGTGTTCGTTTTTTAACATTAGTAACATTTTTACACTACTTGTTTTGTTATTTTAATTTTACTTGTTTAGACTTTAGTTAGAACAAAAACTTATGGATAAGGTAAAAAAAATCTAGGCTGGATCTATATTAAATTAAGCATATAATTAAGATCTCATAAATATTCACCTATATTGTTCTTCACTGACAAAAATGTATAAGCAATTTAAATCAAACAAAAACAAACTTTTATTTTGCAAGGATTGTTGCAAAAAGAGAAAAAAATAGACACTGTTAAATTATGCCCCGATACCAGGTCCAACCTGCTTAGGGGCAAAGATACAGCGTTTCTTTATAAAAATGACACCATATCAATCTAAATGCAAATTTTGGTACTAAATTTAGTCTATTTACACAATATTATTTTTACTGATTGTCTTGTATGACTTCTTACATAGAGTAAGGAAATTATAAGAGTTATCATGGAATAGCCGATTTAAGGACAGGTCATGCGAAAACTCCCAATATAATTTTATTCCTTTTTCGTTGAAATACCGCCAGTTAGTCATTTCAGTAAGCTTACGTGTCTCCCCACCGCTGATGTTACACGAGGCGAGGCTTCGACCGACGCATTTAAAGTGTAAACTGGAAAAATGACAAGCCTGCCGCCAAGCCTGCCGCAAAAAGCGGTACGAAAATTTTAGCATGCCATGGTTTCTCTTATCCGTAGGTATGTTACTTTATGCTTCTTATTATTTAGGACTAGGGTTGTAAATTTAGAATGAAAACAATTGTGATATGTAGTTTTTAATATTTTTATTATTAATTAATTATTCTCCAACTTGAAGAAATGTCTTTTGTTCCTCGTTCTGAAAATAAAACAAAAGTAATTTAAAATATTTTTATTGGTCCATATCAAACCTCGAGTAACAATTACAAGGGGTACCAGGTTTTTTCTTCGTAAACGAACAACAAGAACGCAGAGTGGACAGGTTTTTCCTTACGGGACTTTGTTCTAATATTTGGGATAAACTGGGATTGACATGTTCCCTTGGGAAAGGAATATAAAAATATTTTAATAAAAATTATTAAGGTAGATAACACTGTGAATTTAGGATCAAAAAATATATGCTTGGGCTTGCAAATTTGATAGATGTCCCAGAATAGGTGGGCAATCTCTCGAAATTGCAAAGAACACACGAAAACAATATAACAACTTCCTATAAACTTTTTTAAACTCTTTTTAATAATAATAATAAGCTTTATTGTCAGGAAAAATATTTAGATATTTTTGTAGACAAAGCAAAACAATAAATTATATATACACATACAAAATAGATAGATACACACACAAATATATTTATAATAGTAATAATTAATAGTTTAAAAAAACTAAAAAACACGCTTTTATATGCAACCGAACTAAAAATTAGAAAATAATTTTTCATTAAAAAAATATTGTCATTTCATAGTAAAAAGCGTGGGGTGCATTTTACTATTTTTTCATAACTTTTCCATCATAGATATTTGCAAATATATATAATGTATAACATTTGAAATATATTTAATGCACCCCACGCTTTTTACTATGAAATGACAATATTTTTTTAATGAAAAATTATTTTCTAATTTTTAGTTCGGTTGCATATAAAAGCGTGTTTTTTAGTTTTTTAAACTATTAATTATTTTTCATTTTTAGTTCGTTATACTGCATAAACTCTTGACATAACAGTGAGTCAGAACATACTATTTAATTAATGCAACAAGAGAATAGCCATCTGCTATGAAATGACAATGGTAGCAAATTTTAAAATTTGCAAAAGATTGCAACTCACTAAAAATTTCTTCTTCATTAAGTAGCAAAGTTTCAAATTTTGCCAACAGATGGGAATCCAGGCAATGTTTGGACCGTTGCCAACATTTTGCAATCCACTAAAAAATTTCTTCTTCATTTAATAGCAAAGTTTGAAATTTTTCCAACAGATGGCATCCTAGGTGTTGTTTTTATAATATAATGGAATTTTTTTCCTGGCGATTCAAAAAAAGATAAAGGGATACTGTTTGCAGATTATTGCATTGTCATGGGTCCTTAATACGTGTGCAAAGTTTCAAAGAAATCGAATAGCTGGAAGTTGGTTAAAATTAGGCTCAAAGATTCCGTTACATAGGCAGCCAGATAGATGGTTACAACCCAAGTTAATAAAAGCGTGTTAAAAAGAAACATATCATATTTTTCGTAATTTTAGTAGTTTAGTTTGTCGGGATTTAACCACGCATTTTTAGTATTTACCTTGGTTTAAATGTTGCCCCGGAATCATCCATAGAAGCATCGGACTGTGAACTTGGTGAATCTCGCTAAAAAAAAAAAAATTGGTTTGTAAAATAATTTACATTTTTGTCATCAAAAATTGTCATCAAAAAATGTATTTATGTAACAATAATTAAATACGGTCCTGATATTCTAATATTAGAATTTAAAAGCTGATTTTAAGACTAATTTAATGATGTATCACACATTAGAATTCAATCTTAATACGGACCTGTATTTTTAGAAATTTGAAAAAAATAATTAACTTTGCATTTTAAATTATTAAATTACTTTAATAAACCAATCATAACTTAACCAAACCCCCTTAGCATCACTAATTTACATTTTTAAATATGGTCCTGATATTTTAATATTTAAATTTCAAAGCCAAATTGAAAATCGTCTCTCGCGCGGAGGTCTCGGCATGCGCGACCCGCCTCTGTGTAGTGAGCATAGGTTTTAAATAATTTTTATATGCAACTAAATATTAGTTTAAAAATTGAAAAATTCTAGTGTCTTATAGACACTTCATGGAATATGATTTCTATTTTTATTAATTTCTTAATAATAAGTTTTTTCAAGTTTCGGTTGTCATAAAACGCGGTATTAAAGTTTAAATAATTGATAAATAGTTTTTTCGCTTTGTGGAGCTTTTTTATTAGGTAGAGGAAAGTGACCTAATATGAAATACCATTTGATTTTTACACCTAATTTGAATAAAAATTATAAAAAAAAAAACATTTTTTTATTATTTATTTTTATTCACTAAATTAAATATAGCCCTGACCATAATTTTTAGGCAACCTTGTAGCGATACCTTTGTTGAAATACTATATTTAATTTAACGAGTAGTTTTTATTCGGTAAACAGATGGGTGCAGGCCGCTTCCTATTCGGATCTTAGACTATGTCACAGTATTTGCAATTAAATGAAAAAACATGCAGAAACCAGAATTATCAAAACTACCAGATGGCTGCTTATTGAGCATAAGATATGCATTTAAAATATCAAAGTAACATCAGGTAAATGAAAAAAGATGTGTCCGTTGACACCTAATATAACAAGCAAAAAATGTTTTAAATTTAAATTCCTGAAATTTTCACATACATGGTTTTAGTAAACTTTGCAAACAGGCTGTTGACTATTTCGTTATACCTTATTGTTTTCTCTTTATACCGACTAAACTAAGAGTGACAAAAAAAAATACGTCACTGACGTAAGTCGAAATAAAACGTTAAAAATCAGTCAAATGTCAATAATTGTCACAATCGGTTTTTGATATTCTAGACATCTTAGTAATATATTCATTAATTTATATGCAACAGTTGAGTGAATAGGTAAATTATTAGTGTTTTGTGCCCATATCTTTAACTAACCGACCGAACAGACCTAATCTACTATTACACTATTACTGTGAAGTGACAGGACTGTTATTATAAGTCGGAATTATTTAATATGCCTCAACGATATACAGAAGCCGAACAAGTTCTTATTATAAAGTGAAGTATTTTCAAATGAAGCAAGAACTATGTAAACCTCCATTACCCATTAGTGCATATGTAATGTAAGTAACAAATATTTAAATTCCCATGCTTTTAAAGTTTTATAAATACAATAGAGCAGTTTAATAAACATTCAAACTTCTCTAAATTGAAACGTCAACATTTTTGATTTGGTTAAGTATATGTCATAATATACGACCTGCCCTAACCTCGATATGACATCTCATAATGTGACAAAACATTCAAAGCCTCTGAAATAAACGATTCAATTCTACTTACACCATCTATATTATCCCTATTTCTGCAAATGCTCATGCTGCATTTGCAGTGTGGGCCACAAGGCCTCTGGCTTCTTTGCAGCTGCACCAGGCCTTGCTGCATGGGTTCCTGCACTTACACCCACGGTTTTTCGTTTCACCATTCTCCTCATCTTCATCCTCGTCGTCGTCATCATCACTTATCTGAAACAAACATGTCAGTTTTGTTATAATTTATGTCCACAAATCGTCCATAATAGAAAAAATTAGGAATCGTAAATGTATAATATTTATGGAAAATATCGGATAATAACGATAAATACGATATAAAATGTTGTAGAAAACTTTTAAAAAAACTGAAAATTTTTTTGCATAATAAAAACTGAGCTTAACCATTACCCATTTGTGCATATGTAATGTAAGTAACAAATATTTAAATTCCCATGCTTTTAAAGTTTTATAAATACAATAGAGCAGTTTAATAAACATTCTAACTTCTCTAAATTGAAACGTCAACATTTTTGATTTGGTTAAGTATATGACATCTCATAATGTGAGAAAACATTCAAAGCCTCTGAAATAAACGATTCAATTCTACTTACACGATCTGTAGGAGAGACGTAATTATCTCTATTGATACACAGGCTCTTGCTACACTTGCATGTTGATGAGCCGCAAGTTCTATGTTGTTTTTTGCAGGGGCACCTGCCGCTGCTGCATTTGGCCGTACATTTACAGCCTCCTTCAGGGGATTTTTTCCCACCGTCGAGTCGTCTTTTTCGGCCTGTTTTTTGCCTGTTTGGGTCTTACTCCAGTTGGGATCTTTCTCCTCATCGTCATGGTCATCCGAGTCATCATCACTTATCTGAAACAAACATGTCAGTTTTGTTATAATTTATGTCCACAAATCGTCCATAATAGAAAAAATTAGGAATCGTAAATGTATAATATTTATGGAAAATATCGGATAATAACGATAAATACGATATAGAATGTTGTAGAAAACTTTTAAAAAAACTGAAAATTTTTTGCATAATAAAAACTGAGCTTAACCATTACCCATTTGTGCATATGTAATGTAAGTAACAAATATTTAAATTCCCATGCTTTTAAAGTTTTATAAATACAATAGAGCAGTTTAATAAACATTCTAACTTCTCTAAATTGAAACGTCAACATTTTTGATTTGGTTAAGTATATGACATCTCATAATGTGACAAAACATTCAAAGCCTCTGAAATAAACAATTCAATTCTACTTACACGATCTGTAAGAGAGACGTAATTATCTCTATTGATACACAGGCTCTCGCTACACTTGCATGTTGATGAGCCGCAAGTTCTATGTTGTTTTTTGCAGGGGCACCTGCCGCTGCTGCATTTGGCCGTACATTTACAGCCTCCTTCAGGGATTTTTTCCCACCGTCGAGTCGTCTTTTTTCGGCCTGTTTTTTTGCCTATTTGGGTCTTACTCCAGTTGGGATCTTTCTCCTCATCGTCATGGTCATCCGAGTCATCATCACTTATCTGAAACAAACATGTCAGTTTTGTTATAATTTATGTCCACAAATCGTCCATAATAGAAAAAATTAGGGATCGTAAATGTATAATATTTATGGAAAATATCGGATAATAACGATAAATACGATATAGAATGTTGTAGAAAACTTTTAAAAAAACTGAAAATTTTTTGCATAATAAAAACTGAGCTTAACCATTACCCATTTGTGCATATGTAATGTAAGTAACAAATATTTAAATTCCCATGCTTTTAAAGTTTTATAAATACCATAGAGCAGTTTAATAAACATTCCAACTTCTCTAAATTGAAACGTCAACATTTTTGATTTGGTTAAGTATATGTCATAATATACGACCTGCCCTAACCTCGATATGACATCTCATAATGTGACAAAACATTCAAAGCCTCTGAAATAAACGATTCAATTCTACTTACACCATCTATATTATCCCTATTTCTGCAAATGCTCATGCTGCATTTGCAGTGTGGGCCACAAGGCCTCTGGCTTCTTTTGCAGCCGCACCAGGCCTTGCTGCATGGGTTCCTGCACTTACACCCACGGTTTTTCGTTTCACCATTCTCCTCATCCTCATCCTCGTCGTCGTCATCATCACTTATCTGAAACAAACATGTCAGTTTTGTTATAATTTATGTCCACAAATCGTCCATAATAGAAAAAATTAGGAATCGTAAATGTATAATATTTATGGAAAATATCGGATAATAACGATAAATACGATATAGAATGTTGTAGAAAACTTTTAAAAAAACTGAAAATTTTTTTGCATAATAAAAACTGAGCTTAACCATTACCCATTTGTGCATATGTAATGTAAGTAACAAATATTTAAATTCCCATGCTTTTAAAGTTTTATAAATACAATAGAGCAGTTTAATAAACATTCTAACTTCTCTAAATTGAAACGTCAACATTTTTGATTTGGTTAAGTATATGACATCTCATAATGTGACAAAACATTCAAAGCCTCTGAAATAAACGATTCAATTCTACTTACACGATCTGTAAGAGAGACGTAATTATCTCTATTGATACACAGGCTCTCGCTACACTTGCATGTTGATGAGCCGCAAGTTCTATGTTGTTTTTTGCAGGGGCACCTGCCGCTGCTGCATTTGGCCGTACATTTACAGCCTCCTTCAGGGGATTTTTTCCCACCGTCGAGTCGTCTTTTTTCGGCCTGTTTTTTTGCCTATTTGGGTCTTACTCCAGTTGGGATCTTTCTCCTCATCGTCATGGTCATCCGAGTCATCATCACTTATCTGAAACAAACATGTCAGTTTTGTTATAATTTATGTCCACAAATCGTCCATAATAGAAAAAATTAGGGATCGTAAATGTATAATATTTATGGAAAATATCGGATAATAACGATAAATACGATATAGAATGTTGTAGAAAACTTTTAAAAAAACTGAAAATTTTTTTGCATAATAAAAACTGAGCTTAACCATTACCCATTTGTGCATATGTAATGTAAGTAACAAATATTTAAATTCCCATGCTTTTAAAGTTTTATAAATACAATAGAGCAGTTTAATAAACATTCTAACTTCTCTAAATTGAAACGTCAACATTTTTGATTTGGTTAAGTATATGTCATAATATACGACCTGCCCTAACCTCGATATGACATCTCATAATGTGACAAAACATTCAAAGCCTCTGAAATAAACGATTCAATTCTACTTACACCATCTATATTATCCCTATTTCTGCAAATGCTCATGCTGCATTTGCAGTGTGGGCCACAAGGCCTCTGGCTTCTTTGCAGCCGCACCAGGCCTTGCTGCATGGGTTCCTGCACTTACACCCACGGTTTTTCGTTTCACCATTCTCCTCATCCTCATCCTCGTCGTCGTCATCATCACTTATCTGAAACAAACATGTCAGTTTTGTTATAATTTATGTCCACAAATCGTCCATAATAGAAAAAATTAGGAATCGTAAATGTATAATATTTATGGAAAATATCGGATAATAACGATAAATACGATATAGAATGTTGTAGAAAACTTTTAAAAAAACTGAAAATTTTTTTGCATAATAAAAACTGAGCTTAACCATTACCCATTTGTGCATATGTAATGTAAGTAACAAATATTTAAATTCCCATGCTTTTAAAGTTTTATAAATACAATAGAGCAGTTTAATAAACATTCTAACTTCTCTAAATTGAAACGTCAACATTTTTGATTTGGTTAAGTATATGACATCTCATAATGTGAGAAAACATTCAAAGCCTCTGAAATAAACGATTCAATTCTACTTACACGATCTGTAAGAGAGACGTAATTATCTCTATTGATACACAGGCTCTCGCTACACTTGCATGTTGATGAGCCGCAAGTTCTATGTTGTTTTTGCAGGGGCACCTGCCGCTGCTGCATTTGGCCGTACATCTACAGCCTCCTTCAGGGATTTTTTCCCACCGTCGAGTCGTCTTTTTTCGGCCTGTTTTTTTTGCCTATTTGGGTCTTACTCCAGTTGGGATCTTTCTCCTCATCGTCATGGTCATCCGAGTCATCATCACTTATCTGAAACAAACATGTCAGTTTTGTTATAATTTATGTCCACAAATCGTCCATAATAGAAAAAATTAGGGATCGTAAATGTATAATATTTATGGAAAATATCGGATAATAACGATAAATACGATATAGAATGTTGTAGAAAACTTTAAAAAAAACTGAAAATTTTTTTGCATAATAAAAACTGAGCTTAACCATTACCCATTTGTGCATATGTAATGTAAGTAACAAATATTTAAATTCCCATGCTTTTAAAGTTTTATAAATACAATAGAGCAGTTTAATAAACATTCTAACTTCTCTAAATTGAAACGTCAACATTTTTGATTTGGTTAAGTATATGTCATAATATACGACCTGCCCTAACCTCGATATGACATCTCATAATGTGACAAAACATTCAAAGCCTCTGAAATAAACGATTCAATTCTACTTACACGATCTGTAGGAGAGACGTAATTATCTCTATTGATGCACAGTGCTCATCGCTACACTTGCATGTTGATGAGCCGCAAGTTCTATGTTGCTTTTTGCAGCGGCACCTGCCGCTGCTGCATTTGGCCGTACATTTACAGCCTCCTTCAGGAGATTTCCACCGTCGAGTCGTCTTTTTCGGCCTGTGTCTTTTGCCTATTTGGGTCTTACTCCAGTTGGGATCTTTCTCCTCATCGTCATGGTCATCCGAGTCATCATCACTTATCTGAAACAAACATGTCAGTTTTGTTATAATTTATGTCCACAAATCGTCCATAATAGAAAAAATTAGGGATCGTAAATGTATAATATTTATGGAAAATATCGGATAATAACGATAAATACGATATAGAATGTTGTAGAAAACTTTTAAAAAAACTGAAAATTTTTTTGCATAATAAAAACTGAGCTTAACCATTACCCATTTGTGCATATGTAATGTAAGTAACAAATATTTAAATTCCCATGCTTTTAAAGTTTTATAAATACAATAGAGCAGTTTAATAAACATTCTAACTTCTCTAAATTGAAACGTCAACATTTTTGATTTGGTTAAGTATATGTCATAATATACGACCTGCCCTAACCTCGATATGACATCTCATAATGTGACAAAACATTCAAAGCCTCTGAAATAAACGATTCAATTCTACTTACACCATCTGTAGAGAGACGTATTATCTCTATTTCTGCAAATGCTCATGCTGCATTTGCATGTGTGATGCCACAAGGCCTCTGGTTTTTTTGCAGCCGCGCACAGGCCTTGCTGCATGGGTTCCTGCACTTACACCCACGGTTTTTCGTTTCCACCATTCTCCTCATCCTCATCCTCGTCGTCGTCATCATCACTTATCTGGAAACAAACATGTCAGTTTTGTTATAATTTATGTCCACAAATCGTCCATAATATAAAAAATTAGGAATCGTAAATGTATAATATTTATGGAAAATATCGGATAATAACGATAAATACGATATAGAATGTTGTAGAAAACTTTTAAAAAAACTGAAAATTTTTTTGCATAATAAAAAAACTGAGCTTAACCATTACCCATTTGTGCATATGTAATGTAAGTAACAAATATTTAAATTCCCATGCTTTTAAAGTTTTATAAATACAATAGAGCAGTTTAATAAACATTCTAACTTCTCTAAATTGAAACGTCAACATTTTTGATTTGGTTAAGTATATGACATCTCATAATGTGAGAAAACATTCAAAGCCTCTGAAATAAACGATTCAATTCTACTTACACGATCTGTAGGAGAGACGTAATTATCTCTATTGATACACAGGCTCTCGCTACACTTGCATGTTGATGAGCCGCAAGTTCTATGTTGTTTTTTGCAGGGGCACCTGCCGCTGCTGCATTTGGCCGTACATTTACAGCCTCCTTCAGGGGATTTTTTCCCACCGTCGAGTCGTCTTTTTTCGGCCTGTTTTTTTTGCCTATTTGGGTCTTACTCCAGTTGGGATCTTTCTCCCTCATCGTCATGGTCATCCGAGTCATCATCACTTATCTGAAACAAACGTGTCAGTTTTGTTATAATTTATGTCCACAAATCGTCCATAATAGAAAAAATTAGGGATCGTAAATGTATAATATTTATGGAAAATATCGGATAATAACGATATACAGAATGTTGTAGAAAACTTTTAAAAAAACTGAAAATTTTTTTGCATAATAAAAACTGAGCTTAACCATTACCCATTTGTGCATATGTAATGTAAGTAACAAATATTTAAATTCCCATGCTTTTAAAGTTTTATAAATACAATAGAGCAGTTTAATAAACATTCTAACTTCTCTAAATTGAAACGTCAACATTTTTGATTTGGTTAAGTATATGACATCTCATAATGTGAGAAAACATTCAAAGCCTCTAAAATAAACGATTCAATTCTACTTACACGATCTGTAGGAGAGACGTAATTATCTCTATTTGATACACAGGTTCTCGCTACACTTGCATGTTGATGAGCCGCAAGTTCTATGTTGTTTTTGCAGGGGCACCTGCCGCTGCTGCATTTGGCCGCACATTTACAGCCTCCTTCAGGGATTTTTCCCACCGTCGAGTCGTCTTTTTTCGGCCTGTGTTTTTTTGCCTGTTTGGGTCTTACTCCAGTTGGGATCTTTCTCCTCATCGTCATGGTCATCCGAGTCATCATCACTTATCTGAAACAAACATGTCAGTTTTGTTATAATTTATGTCCACAAATCGTCCATAATAGAAAAAATTAGGGATCGTAAATGTATAATATTTATGGAAAATATCGGATAATGACGATAAATACGATATAGAATTCCTCATCCTCGTCGTCGTCATCATCCTTATCTGAAACAAACATGTCAGTTTTTGTTTATGATTTGTAATCACAGATAGTTAATGAAAAAATTAGGAATCGTAGTAATATAATATTTATGGAAGTATCGGATAATAATAACGATAAATACGATATAGAATGTTGTGAAAACTTTTAAAAAAACTGAAAATTTTTGCATAATAAAAACGAGCAACCGTACCCATTTGTGCATATGTAATGGGCAATGGCAAAATATTTAAATTCCCATGCTTTTAAAGTTTTGCCAGCACTGACAGAGCAGTTTAATAAACATTCTAGCTTCTCTAAATTGAAACGTCAACATTTTTGATTTGGTTAAGTATATGACATCTCATAATGTGAGAAAACATTCAAAGCCTCTGAAATAAACGATTCAATTCTACTTACACGATCTGTAAGAGAGACGTAATTATCTCTATTGATACATACAGGCTCTCGCTACACTTGCATGTTGATGAGCCGTCAAGTTCTATGTTGTTTTTGCGAGGGCACCTAGCCGCTGCTGCGTTTGACCGTACATTTACAGCCTCCTTCAGGGATTTTTTCCCACCGTCGAGTCGTCTTCTTTTTTTCGGCCTGTTTTTTTTGCCTATTTGGGTCTTACTCCAGTTGGGATCTTTCTCCTCATCGTCATGGTCATCCGAGTCATCATCACTTATCTGAAACAAACATGTCAAGTTTTGTTATAATTTATGTCCACAAATCGTCCATAATAGAAAAAATTAGGGATCGTAAATGTATAATATTTATGGAAAATATCGGATAATAACGATAAATACGATATAGAATGTTGTAGAAAACTTTTAAAAAAACTGAAAATTTTTTTGCATAATAAAAACTGAGCTTAACCATTACCCATTTGTGCATATGTAATGTAAGTAACAAATATTTAAATTCCCATGCTTTTAAAGTTTTATAAATACACATAGAGCAGTTTAATAAACATTCCAACTTCTCTAAATTGAAACGTCAACATTTTTGATTTGGTTAAGTATATGTCATAATATACGACCTGCCCTAACCTCGATATGACATCTCCATAATGTGACTAAAACATTCAAAGCCTCTGAAATAAACGATTCAATTCTACTTACACCATCTATATTATCCCTATTTCTGCAAATGCTCATGCTGCATTTGCAGTGTGGGCCACAAGGCCTCTGGCTTCTTTTGCAGCCGCACCAGGCCTTGCTGCATGGGTTCCTGCACTTACACCCACGGTTTTTCGTTTCACCATTCTCCCTCTATCCTCATCCTCGTCGTCGTCATCATCACTTATCTGAAACAAACATGTCAGTTTCGTTATAATTTGTGATCCACAAATCGTCCATAATGTGAAAAAATTAGGAATCGTAAATGGTATAATATTTGCGGAAAATATCGGATAATAACGATAAATACGATATAGAATTGTTTGTAGAAAACTTTTTAAAGGAAACTGAAAATTTTTTGCATAATAAAAACTGAGCTTAACCATTACCCATTTGTGCATATGTAATGTAAGTAACAAATATTTGGAATTCCCATGCTTTTAAAGTTTTATAAATACAATAGAGCAGTTCCAATAAAGCATTCTACAACTTCTCTAAATTGAAACGTCAAACATTTTTGATTTGGTTAAGTATAAGGACATCCCTCATAATGTGACAAAACATTCAAAGCCTCTGAAATAAACAATTCAATCTCTACTTACACGATCTGTAAGGAGAGACGACGTAATTATCTCTATTGATACACAGGCTCTCGCCACACTTGCATGTTGATGAGCCGCAGAGTTCTATGTTGTTTTTTGCAGGGGCACCTGCCGCTGCTGCATTTGGCCGTACATTTTACAGCCTCCTTCAGGGGATTTTTCCCACCGATCGAGTCGTCTTTTTTTCGGCCTGTTTTTTTTTGCCTACTTGGGTCTTACCCAGTTGGGATCTTTCTCCTCATCGTCATGGTCATCCGAGTCATCATCACTTATCTGAAACAAACATGTCAGTTTTGTTATAATAATGTTTATGTCCACAAATCGTCCATAATAGAAAAATTAGGGATCGTAAATGTATAATATTTATGGAAAATATCGGATAATAACGATTATAGAATGTTGTAGAAAAACTTTTAAAAAAAACTGAAAAATTTTTTGCATAATAAAAACTGAGCTTAACCATTTACCCATTTGTGCATATGTAATGTAAGTAACAAATATTTAAATTTCCATGCTTTTAAAGTTTTATAAAGTACAATAGAGCAGTTTAATAAACATTCTAACTTCTCTAAATTGGAAACGTCAAGCATTTTTGATTTGGTTAAGTATATGTCATAATATACGACCTGCCCTAACCTCGATATGACATCTCATAATGTGACAAAACATTCAAAGCCTCACAGGAAATAAACGATTCAATTCTACGCACACCATCCCATATTATCTCTATTATCTGCAAATGCTCATGCTACATTTGGCAGTGTGTGGGCCACAAGGCCTCTGGCTTCTTTGCAGCCGCTGCCAGGCCATGCTGCATGGGTTCCTGCCACGCTACACCCACGGTTTTTCGTTTCTGCCATTCTCCTCATCCTCATCCTCGTCGTCGTCATCATCACTTATCACGGAACAAACATGTCAGTTTTGTTTATAATTTATGTCCACAAATCGAATCCATAATAGAAAAAAATTAGGAATCGTAAATGTATACTATTTGGCGGAAAATATCGGATAATAACGATAAATACGATATATATAGAATGTTGTAGAAAACTTTTAAAAACTGAAAATTTTTTGCATAATAAAAACTGAGCTTAACCATTACCCCATTTGTGCATATGTAATGTAGAGCAACAAATATTTAAAATTCCCAATGCTTTTAAAGTTTTATAAATACAATAGAGCAGTTTAATAGACATTCTAACTTCCTCTAAATTGAAACGTCAACATTTTTGATTTGGTTAAGTATATGACATCTCATAATGTGAGAAAACATTCAAAGCCTCTGAAATAAACGATTCAATTCTACTTACACGATCTGTAAGAGAGACGTAATTATCTCTATTGATACACAGGATCTCGCCACACTTGCATGTTCGATGAGCCTGCAAGTTCTGATAAGTTGTTTTTTGCAGGGGCACCTGCTGCTGCTGCATTTGCCGTACATCTACAGCAGCCTCCTTTACAGGGATTTTTTCCCACCGTCGAGTCGTCTTTTTTCGGCCTGTTTTTTTGCCGTATTTTGGGTCTAACACTCCAGTTGGGATCTTTCTCCTCATCGTCGCGGATCGTCGCGTCAGTCATCCACTTATCTGGAAACAAACATGTCAGTTTTGTTATAATTTATGTCCACAAATCGTCCATAATAGAAAAAAATTAGGATCGTAAAATGTATAATATTTATGGAAAATATCAGATAATAACGATAAATACGATATAGAATGTTGTAGAAAACTTTTAAAAAAACTGAAGAATTTTTTGCATAATAAAAACTGAGCTTAACCATTACCCATTTGTGCATATGTAATGTAAGTAACAAATATTTAAATTCCCATGCTTTTAAAGTTTTATAAATACAATAGAGCAGTTTAATAAAGCATTCTAACTTCCTAAATTGAAACGTCAACATTTTTATTTGGTTAAGTATATGACATCTCATAATGTGAGAAAACATTCAAAGCCTCTGAAATAAACGATTCAATTCTACTTACACGATCTGTAGGAGAGACGTAATTATCTCTATTGATACACAGGCTCTCGCTACACTTGCATGTTGATGAGCCGCAAGTTCTATGTTGTTTTTGCAGGGGCACCTGCCGCTGCTGCATTTGGCCGTACATTTACAGCCTCCTTCAGGAGATTTTTTCCCACCGTCGAGTCGTCTTTTTTCGGCCTGTGTTTTGCCTGTTTGGGTCTTACTCCAGTTGGGATCTTTCTCCTCATCGTCATGGTCATCCGAGTCATCATCACTTATCTGAAACAAACATGTCAGTTTTGTTATAATTTATGTCCACAAATCGTCCATAATAGAAAAATTAGGGATCGTAAATGTATAATATTTATGGAAAATATCGGATAATAACGATATAGAATGTTGTAGAAAACTTTTAAAAAACTGAAAATTTTTTGCATAATAAAAACTGAGCTTAACCATTACCCATTTGTGCATATGTAATGTAAGTAACAAATATTTAAATTTCCATGCTTTAAAGTTTTATAAATACAATAGAGCAGTTTAATAAACATTCTAACTTCTCTAAATTGAAACGTCAACATTTTGATTTGGTTAAGTATATGTCATAATATACGACCTGCCCTAACCTCGATATGACATCTCATAATGTGACAAAACATTCAAAGCCTCTGAAATAAACGATTCAATTCTACTTACACCATCTATATTATCCCTATTTCTGCAAATGCTCATGCTGCATTTGCAGTGTGGGCCACAAGGCCTCTGGCTTCTTTGCAGCCGCACCATGGCTGCTTTGCTGCATGAGGTTCCTGCACTTACACCTCAGTCGTTCGGTTTTTCCGTTTCTACTCATATCTCCTCATCCTCATCCTCGTCGTCGTCATCATCACTTATCTGAAACAAACATGTCAGTTTTGTTATAATTTATGTCCACAAATCGTCCATAATATAAAAAAATTAGGAATCGTAAATGTATAATATTTATGGAAAATATCGGATAATAACGATAAATACGATATAGAATGTTGTAGAAAACTTTTTAAAAAACTGAAAATTTTTTTGCATAATAAAAACTGAGCTTAACCATTACCCATTTGTGCATATGTAATGTAAGTAACAAATATTTAAATTCCCATGCTTTTAAAGTTTTATAAATACAATAGAGCAGTTTAATAAACATTCTAACTTCTCTAAATTGAAACGTCAACATTTTTGATTTGGTTAAGTATATGACATCTCATAATGTGAGAAAACATTCAAAGCCTCTGAAATAAACGATTCAATTCTACTACACGATCTGTAGGAGAGACGTAATTATCTCTATTGATACACAGGCTCTCGCTACACTTGCATGTTGATGAGCCGCAAGTTCTATGTTGTTTTTGCAGGGGCACCTGCCGCTGCTGCATTTGGCCATACATTTACAGCCTCCTTCAGGGGATTTTTTCCCACCGTCGAGTCGTCTTTTTCGGCCTGTTTTTTTTTGCCTATTTGGGTCTTACTCCAGTTGGGATCTTTCTCCTCATCGTCATGGTCATCCGAGTCATCATCACTTATCTGAAACAAACGTGTCAGTTTTGTTATAATTTATGTCCACAAATCGTCCATAATAGAAAAAATTAGGGATCGTAAATGTATAATATTTATGGAAAATATCGGATAATAACGATATAGAATGTTGTAGAAAACTTTTAAAAAAACTGAAAATTTTTTGCATAATAAAAACTGAGCTTAACCATTACCCATTTGTGCATATGTAATGTAAGTAACAAATATTTAAATTCCCATGCTTTTAAAGTTTTATAAATACAATAGAGCAGTTTAATAAACATTCTAACTTCTCTAAATTGAAACGTCAACATTTTTGATTTGGTTAAGTATATGACATCTCATAATGTGAGAAAACATTCAAAGCCTCTAAAATAAACGATTCAATTCTACTTACACGATCTGTAGGAGAGACGTAATTATCTCTATTGATACACAGGCTCTCGCTACACTTGCATGTTGATGAGCCGCAAGTTCTATGTTGTTTTTTGCAGGGGCACCTGCCGCTGCTGCATTTGGCCGTACATTTACAGCCTCCTTCAGGGATTTTTTCCCACCGTCGAGTCGTCTTTTTTCGGCCTGTGTTTTTTGCCTGTTTGGGTCTTACTCCAGTTGGGATCTTTCTCCTCATCGTCATGGTCATCCGAGTCATCATCACTTATCTGAAACAAACATGTCAGTTTTGTTATAATTTATGTCCACAAATCGTCCATAATAGAAAAAATTAGGGATCGTAAATGTATAATATTTATGGAAAATATCGGATAATGACGATAAATACGATATAGAATGTTGTAGAAAACTTTTTAAAAAACTGAAAAATTTCGTTAACACTTATTTTAATAAAAGTGGTTAGACTGGATATAAATCTTATTATATATAAAAATTTATTATTAACGTATTTATTGTTATTTTTAAAAGAAAAACTTCCTGAAATGCTTTCTTTATGATCTAAAAATATGCACTTTTGTGGATGCAATTTTCTTTTTCTTTTAAATTAAACAAGATATGAAAGAAAATGAAGAGACATAAAAAATGTGTTTTTATATACTTAATCTCAAAAAGCAAAAATTTTTGTTTATATTACCAGAGTTGGGGTATATAGGGTCGCGACATTAGGCCATATTGCTTTGACGTGTGATGACGTCACATGTCCCATTTTTCGGCCATGTTGTTTAATGCCGGAGATATACAGTTTATTGTATTATTAGAACCGTTTACACAACAGTTTTTAATTATTATTAAGTTGTAAATTCTTTCACTTTAAATAAAAAACATTTGGAATTAAATCTTTTAACAAATATCACTTTAAAAACAATGCAAAATGAAATGCGCAAATCCTAGACGCCACTAGATTGCTCATCAGCTTTGATTTTACCCAGTCTTTCCAACTTTTCTCCGTGAGGTGCCCTTCCTTGCGTCCCCGACCTCGAACCGCCTAAAAGTTGAGGATGTGTCGCAACCTATTCCCAGTATAAATATAAACTAACCTTGTTATATTACTATATTTGGTTTAAAAAAAGTATTCCTTTTGCTACTTTAGTCCTGATAAATTATTTTACTTCCAGCGATTCAATTTCTTTGAAACTTTGCACACGTATCAAGGACCGATGACAATGCAATAATTTAAAAACAGTATCCCGTTATCCTGATTAGGACCGCCAGGATAAATAAATTCCTTTACAGATCCTCTGTGTCTCTTGACAAAATGGCGAAAGAATTTTTTAGTGAATAAACTGGAGCATTTATTTTAAAAAACTAATTGATATATCGAACTAAAAATGAAAAATAAATAATAGTTTAAAAAAACTAAAAAACACGCTTTTATATGCAACCGAACTAAAAATTAGAAAATAATTTTTCATTACAAAGAGTTTGTCACTTCAGAATAAAAGCGTGGGATGCTTAATATATTAAATGTTATAATTATTCTATTTGCAAATATTTATGAGGGAAAAGTTATGAAAAAATAGTAAAATGCACCCCACGCTTTTTACTCTGAAGTGACAAACTCTTTGTAATGAAAAATTATTTTCTAATTTTTAGTTCGGTTGCATATTAAAGCGTGTTTTTTAGTTTTTTAAACTATTATTTATTTAAATATTTGTTTAAGAAAAAGTTGTATATTGAAAAGTTTCTTAAAATGATCCAAAGATTATCGGAAAGTTGGTTATTTTTACGGTTTTTTAATTTTGGGAAATTTAATGTGTTAATTATTACCATTACCAAAAATCAATTAACTTTCCGATAATCTTTGGATCATTTTAAGAAACTTTTCTATGTACAACTTTTTCTCAAAACAAATATTTAAAAAACGGCAGCAAATCGCGTTTTAGCTAATTTAACGTGCTACGGCATCCTCTTAAGATTGTCATCGAAACGCAACTAAAATTACCCATTTGATGGGTCAAAAAATAGAAGTGGTTTTTTTTAATTAGCATTGAGAACAATAAAAAAAATAATTATTTTAAGTATCATTAATTTCAGTTTTTCCTACGCTCGGTGTGAAATTAATACTTACATTGTCTATATCACTTTCAACATCGCTGCAATCTTCTACTTGAACTACTGGTACTTGGAGCTCCGCCTCTACATTTTGTGTCTTTACTGCCGAGAGGGCTGCTTTCTAACAATAAAAAATTAATTCTTTTAAGTATCATTAATTTCAGTTTTTCCTACGCTCGGTGTGAAATTAATACTTACATTGGCTTTATCATCTAAAGGTTCACTTTCGTCATCGCTGCATTCATCTACCTTAACTTCTGGTACTTGGAGCTCCGCCTCTACATTTTGTGTCTTTACTGCCGAGAGGGCTGCTTTCTAACAATAAAAAAATAATTCTTTTAAGTATCATTAATTTCAGTTTTTCCTACGCTCGGTGTGAAATTAATACTTACATTGGCTTTATCATCTAAAGGTTCACTTTCGTCATCGCTGCATTCATCTACCTTAACTTCTGGTACTTGGAGCTCCGCCTCTACATTTTGTGTCTTTACTGCCGAGAGGGCTGCTTTCTAACAATAAAAAAATAATTCTTTTAAGCATCATTAATTTCAGTTTTTCCTACGCTCGGTGTGAAATTAATACTTACATTGGCTTTATCATCTAAAGGTTCACTTTCGTCATCGCTGCATTCATCTACCTTAACTTCTGGTACTTGGAGCTCCGCCTCTACATTTTGTGTCTTTACTGCCGAGAGGGCTGCTTTCTAACAATAAAAAAATAATTCTTTTAAGTATCATTAATTTCAGCTTTTCCTACGCTCGGTGTGAAATTAATACTTACATTGTCTATTAAAACTACTGGTACCTGAGCTGCCTGAGCTGCCGCTGCCGAGGGGCCTGCTTTCCAACAATAAAAAAATAATTATTTTAAGTATCATTAATTTCAGTTTTTCCTACGCTCGGTGTGAAATTAATACTTACATTGTCTATTAAAACTACTGGTACCTGAGCTGCCTGAGCTGCCGCTGCCGAGGGGCCTGCTTTCTAACAATAAAATAATAATTATTTTAAGGATCATTAATTTCAGTTTTTCCTACGCTCGGTGTGAAATTAATACTTACATTGGCTTTATCATCTAAAGGTTCACTTTCGTCATCGCTGCATTCATCTACCTTAACTTCTGGTACTTGGAGCTCCACCTCTACATTTTGTGTCTTTACTGCCGAGAGGGCTGCTTTCTAACAATAAAAAAATAATTCTTTTAAGTATCATTAATTTCAGTTTTTCCTACGCTCGGTGTGAAATTAATACTTACATTGGCTTTATCATCTAAAGGTTCACTTTCGTCATCGCTGCATTCATCTACCTTAACTTCTGGTACTTGGAGCTCCGCCTCTACATTTTGTGTCTTTACTGCCGAGAGGGCTGCTTTCTAACAATAAAAAATAATTCTTTTAAGTATCATTAATTTCAGTTTTTCCTACGCTCGGTGTGAAATTAATACTCACATTGTCTATTAAAACTACTGGTACCTGAGCTGCCTGAGCTGCCGCTGCCGAGGGGCCTGCTTTCTAACAATAAAAAAATAATTATTTTAAGTATCATTAATTTCAGTTTTTCCTACGCTCGGTGTGAAATTAATACTTACATTGTCTATATCACTTTCAACATCGCTGCAATCTTCTACTTGAACTACTGGTACTTGGAGCTCCGCCTCTACATTTTGTGTCTTTACTGCCGAGAGGGCTGCTTTCTAACAATAAAAAAATAATTCTTTTAAGTATCATTAATTTCAGTTTTTCCTACGCTCGGTGTGAAATTAATACTTACATTGTCTATTAAAACTACTGGTACCTGAGCTGCCTGAGCTGCCGCTGCCGAGGGGCCTGCTTTCTAACAATAAAAAAATAATTATTTTAAGTATCATTAATTTCAGTTTTTCCTACGCTCGGTGTGAAATTAATACTTACATTGTCTATTAAAACTACTGGTACCTGAGCTGCCTGAGCTGCCGCTGCCGAGGGGCCTGCTTTCTAACAATAAAAAATAATTATTTTAAGTATCATTAATTTCAGTTTTTCCTACGCTCGGTGTGAAATTAATACTTACATTGCTCTATCATCAGGTTCACTTTCAACATCGCTGCAATCATCTACCTTGAACTACTGGTACTTGGAGCTCCGCCTCTACATTTTGTGTCTTTACTGCCGAGAGGGCTGCTTTCTAACAATAAAAAATAATTCTTTTAAGTATCATTAATTTCAGTTTTTCCTACGCTCGGTGTGAAATTAATACTTACATTGGCTTTATCATCTAAAGGTTCACTTTCGTCATCGCTGCATTCATCTACCTTAACTTCTGGTACTTGGAGCTCCGCCTCTACATTTTGTGTCTTTACTGCCGAGAGGGCTGCTTTCTAACAATAAAAAAATAATTCTTTTAAGTATCATTAATTTCAGTTTTTCCTACGCTCGGTGTGAAATTAATACTTACATTGTCTATTAAAACTACTGGTACCTGAGCTGCCTGAGCTGCCGCTGCCGAGGGGCCTGCTTTCTAACAATAAAAAAATAATTATTTTAAGTATCATTAATTTCAGTTTTTCCTACGCTCGGTGTGAAATTAATACTTACATTGTCTATTAAAACTACTGGTACCTGAGCTGCCTGAGCTGCCGCTGCCGAGGGGCCTGCTTTCTAACAATAAAAAAATAATTATTTTAAGTATCATTAATTTCAGTTTTTCCTACGCTCGGTGTGAAATTAATACTTACATTGTCTATATCACTTTCAACATCGCTGCAATCTTCTACTTGAACTACTGGTACTTGGAGCTCCGCCTCTACATTTTGTGTCTTTACTGCCGAGAGGGCTGCTTTCTAACAATAAAAAAATAATTCTTTTAAGTATCATTAATTTCAGTTTTTCCTACGCTCGGTGTGAAATTAATACTTACATTGGCTTTATCATCTAAAGGTTCACTTTCGTCATCGCTGCATTCATCTACCTTAACTTCTGGTACTTGGAGCTCCGCCTCTACATTTTGTGTCTTTACTGCCGAGAGGGCTGCTTTCTAACAATAAAAAAATAATTCTTTTAAGTATCATTAATTTCAGTTTTTCCTACGCTCGGTGTGAAATTAATACTTACATTGGCTTTATCATCTAAAGGTTCACTTTCGTCATCGCTGCATTCATCTACCTTAACTTCTGGTACTTGGAGCTCCGCCTCTACATTTTGTGTCTTTACTGCCGAGAGGGCTGCTTTCTAACAATAAAAAAATAATTCTTTTAAGTATCATTAATTTCAGTTTTTCCTACGCTCGGTGTGAAATTAATACTTACATTGTCTATTAAAACTACTGGTACCTGAGCTGCCTGAGCTGCCGCTGCCGAGGGGCCTGCTTTCTAACAATAAAAAAATAATTATTTTAAGTATCATTAATTTCAGTTTTTCCTACGCTCGGTGTGAAATTAATACTTACATTGTCTATATCACTTTCAACATCGCTGCAATCTTCTACTTGAACTACTGGTACTTGGGGCTCCGCCTCTACATTTTGTGTCTTTACTGCCGAGAGGGCTGCTTTCTAACAATAAAAAAATAATTCTTTTAAGTATCATTAATTTCAGTTTTCCTACGCTCGGTGTGAAATTAATACTTACATTGGCTTTATCATCTAAAGGTTCACTTTCGTCATCGCTGCATTCATCTACCTTAACTTCTGGTACTTGAAGCTCCGCCTCTACATTTTGTGTCTTTACTGCCGAGAGGGCTGCTTTCTAACAATAAAAAATAATTCTTTTAGGTATCATTAATTTCAGTTTTTCCTACGCTCGGTGTGAAATTAATACTTACATTGTCTATTAAAACTACTGGTACCTGAGCTGCCTGAGCTGCCGCTGCCGAGGGGCCTGCTTTCTAACAATAAAAATAATTATTTTAAGTATCATTAATTTCAGTTTTTCCTACGCTCGGTGTGAAATTAATACTTACATTGTCTATTAAAACTACTGGTACCTGAGCTGCCTGAGCTGCCGCTGCCGAGGGGCCTGCTTTCTAACAATAAAAAAATAATTATTTTAAGTATCATTAATTTCAGTTTTTCCTACGCTCGGTGTGAAATTAATACTTACATTGTCTATATCATTTTCAACATCGCTGCAATCTTCTACTTGAACTACTGGTACTTGGAGCTCCGCCTCTACATTTTGTGTCTTTACTGCCGAGAGGGCTGCTTTCTAACAATAAAAAATAATTCTTTTAAGTATCATTAATTTCAGTTTTTCTTACGCTCGGTGTGAAATTAATACTTACATTGGCTTTATCATCTAAAGGTTCACTTTCGTCATCGCTGCATTCATCTACCTTAACTTCTGGTACTTGGAGCTCCGCCTCTACATTTTGTGTCTTTACTGCCGAGAGGGCTGCTTTCTAACAATAAAAAATAATTCTTTTAAGTATCATTAATTTCAGTTTTTCCTACGCTCGGTGTGAAATTAATACTTACATTGGCTTTATCATCTAAAGGTTCACTTTCGTCATCGCTGCATTCATCTACCTTAACTTCTGGTACTTGGAGCTCCGCCTCTACATTTTGTGTCTTTACTGCCGAGAGGGCTGCTTTCTAACAATAAAAAAATAATTCTTTTAAGTATCATTAATTTCAGTTTTTCCTACGCTCGGTGTGAAATTAATACTTACATTGTCTATTAAAACTACTGGTACCTGAGCTGCCTGAGCTGCCGCTGCCGAGGGGCCTGCTTTCTAACAATAAAAAAATAATTATTTTAAGTATCATTAATTTCAGTTTTTCCTACGCTCGGTGTGAAATTAATACTTACATTGTCTATTAAAACTACTGGTACCTGAGCTGCCTGAGCTGCCGCTGCTGAGGGGCCTGCTTTCTAACAATAAAAAAATAATTATTTTAAGTATCATTAATTTCAGTTTTTCCTACGCTCGGTGTGAAATTAATACTTACATTGTCTATATCACTTTCAACATCGCTGCAATCTTCTACTTGAACTACTGGTACTTGGAGCTCCGCCTCTACATTTTGTGTCTTTACTGCCGAGAGGGCTGCTTTCTAACAATAAAAAATAATTCTTTTAAGTATCATTAATTTCAGTTTTTCCTACGCTCGGTGTGAAATTAATACTTACATTGGCTTTATCATCTAAAGGTTCACTTTCGTCATCGCTGCATTCATCTACCTTAACTTCTGGTACTTGGAGCTCCGCCTCTACATTTTGTGTCTTTACTGCCGAGAGGGCTGCTTTCTAACAATAAAAAAATAATTCTTTTAAGTATCATTAATTTCAGTTTTTCCTACGCTCGGTGTGAAATTAATACTTACATTGGCTTTATCATCTAAAGGTTCACTTTCGTCATCGCTGCATTCATCTACCTTAACTTCTGGTACTTGGAGCTCCGCCTCTACATTTTGTGTCTTTACTGCCGAGAGGGCTGCTTTCTAACAATAAAAAATAATTCTTTTAAGTATCATTAATTTCAGTTTTTCCTACGCTCGGTGTGAAATTAATACTTACATTGGCTTTATCATCTAAAGGTTCACTTTCGTCATCGCTGCATTCATCTACCTTAACTTCTGGTACTTGGAGCTCCGCCTCTACATTTTGTGTCTTTACTGCCGAGAGGGCTGCTTTCTAACAATAAAAAATAATTCTTTTAAGTATCATTAATTTCAGTTTTTCCTACGCTCGGTGTGAAATTAATACTTACATTGTCTATTAAAACTACTGGTACCTGAGCTGCCTGAGCTGCCGCTGCCGAGGGGCCTGCTTTCTAACAATAAAAAAATAATTATTTTAAGTATCATTAATTTCAGTTTTTCCTACGCTCGGTGTGAAATTAATACTTACATTGTCTATATCACTTTCAACATCGCTGCAATCTTCTACTTGAACTACTGGTACTTGGAGCTCCGCCTCTACATTTTGTGTCTTTACTGCCGAGAGGGCTGCTTTCTAACAATAAAAAAATAATTCTTTTAAGTATCATTAATTTCAGTTTTTCCTACGCTCGGTGTGAAATTAATACTTACATTGGCTTTATCATCTAAAGGTTCACTTTCGTCATCGCTGCATTCATCTACCTTAACTTCTGGTACTTGGAGCTCCGCCTCTACATTTTGTGTCTTTACTGCCGAGAGGGCTGCTTTCTAACAATAAAAAATAATTCTTTTAAGTATCATTAATTTCAGTTTTTCCTACGCTCGGTGTGAAATTAATACTTACATTGGCTTTATCATCTAAAGGTTCACTTTCGTCATCGCTGCATTCATCTACCTTAACTTCTGGTACTTGGAGCTCCGCCTCTACATTTTGTGTCTTTACTGCCGAGAGGGCTGCTTTCTAACAATAAAAAATAATTCTTTTAAGTATCATTAATTTCAGTTTTTCCTACGCTCGGTGTGAAATTAATACTTACATTGTCTATTAAAACTACTGGTACCTGAGCTGCCTGAGCTGCCTGAGCTGCCGCTGCCGAGGGGCCTGCTTTCTAACAATAAAAAAATAATTATTTTAAGTATCATTAATTTCAGTTTTTCCTTCGCTCGGTGTGAAATTAATACTTACATTGTCTATATCACTTTCAACATCGCTGCAATCTTCTACTTGAACTACTGGTACTTGGAGCTCCGCCTCTACATTTTGTGTCTTTACTGCCGAGAGGGCTGCTTTCTAACAATAAAAAAATAATTCTTTTAAGTATCATTAATTTCAGTTTTTCCTACGCTCGGTGTGAAATTAATACTTACATTGTCTATTAAAACTACTGGTACCTGAGCTGCCTGAGCTGCCGCTGCCGAGGGGCCTGCTTTCTAACAATAAAAAATAATTATTTTAAGTATCATTAATTTCAGTTTTTCCTACGCTCGGTGTGAAATTAATACTTACATTGTCTATATCACTTTCAACATCGCTGCAATCTTCTACTTGAACTACTGGTACTTGGAGCTCCGCCTCTACATTTTGTGTCTTTACTGCCGAGAGGGCTGCTTTCTAACAATAAAAAATAATTCTTTTAAGTATCATTAATTTCAGTTTTTCCTACGCTCGGTGTGAAATTAATACTTACATTGGCTTTATCATCTAAAGGTTCACTTTCGTCATCGCTGCATTCATCTACCTTAACTTCTGGTACTTGGAGCTCCGCCTCTACATTTTGTGTCTTTACTGCCGAGAGGGCTGCTTTCTAACAATAAAAAAATAATTCTTTTAAGTATCATTAATTTCAGTTTTTCCTACGCTCGGTGTGAAATTAATACTTACATTGTCTATTAAAACTACTGGTACCTGAGCTGCCTGAGCTGCCGCTGCCGAGGGGCCTGCTTTCTAACAATAAAAAAATAATTATTTTAAGTATCATTAATTTCAGTTTTTCCTACGCTCGGTGTGAAATTAATACTTACATTGTCTATATCATTTTCAACATCGCTGCAATCTTCTACTTGAACTACTGGTACTTGGAGCTCCGCCTCTACATTTTGTGTCTTTACTGCCGAGAGGGCTGCTTTCTAACAATAAAAAAATAATTCTTTTAAGTATCATTAATTTCAGTTTTTCCTACGCTCGGTGTGAAATTAATACTTACATTGGCTTTATCATCTAAAGGTTCACTTTCGTCATCGCTGCATTCATCTACCTTAACTTCTGGTACTTGGAGCTCCGCCTCTACATTTTGTGTCTTTACTGCCGAGAGGGCTGCTTTCTAACAATAAAAAATAATTCTTTTAAGTATCATTAATTTCAGTTTTTCCTACGCTCGGTGTGAAATTAATACTTACATTGGCTTTATCATCTAAAGGTTCACTTTCGTCATCGCTGCATTCATCTACCTTAACTTCTGGTACTTGGAGCTCCGCCTCTACATTTTGTGTCTTTACTGCCGAGAGGGCTGCTTTCTAACAATAAAAAAATAATTCTTTTAAGTATCATTAATTTCAGTTTTTCCTACGCTCGGTGTGAAATTAATACTTACATTGTCTATTAAAACTACTGGTACCTGAGCTGCCTGAGCTGCCGCTGCCGAGGGGCCTGCTTTCTAACAATAAAAAAATAATTATTTTAAGTATCATTAATTTCAGTTTTTCCTACGCTCGGTGTGAAATTAATACTTACATTGTCTATTAAAACTACTGGTACCTGAGCTGCCTGAGCTGCCGCTGCCGAGGGGCCCGCTTTCTAACAATAAAAAAATAATTATTTTAAGTATCATTAATTTCAGTTTTTCCTACGCTCGGTGTGAAATTAATACTTACATTGTCTATATCACTTTCAACATCGCTGCAATCTTCTACTTGAACTACTGGTACTTGGAGCTCCGCCTCTACATTTTGTGTCTTTACTGCCGAGAGGGCTGCTTTCTAACAATAAAAAATAATTCTTTTAAGTATCATTAATTTCAGTTTTTCCTACGCTCGGTGTGAAATTAATACTTACATTGGCTTTATCATCTAAAGGTTCACTTTCGTCATCGCTGCATTCATCTACCTTAACTTCTGGTACTTGGAGCTCCGCCTCTACATTTTGTGTCTTTACTGCCGAGAGGGCTGCTTTCTAACAATAAAAAATAATTCTTTTAAGTATCATTAATTTCAGTTTTTCCTACGCTCGGTGTGAAATTAATACTTACATTGGCTTTATCATCTAAAGGTTCACTTTCGTCATCGCTGCATTCATCTACCTTAACTTCTGGTACTTGGAGCTCCGCCTCTACATTTTGTGTCTTTACTGCCGAGAGGGCTGCTTTCTAACAATAAAAAATAATTCTTTTAAGTATCATTAATTTCAGTTTTTCCTACGCTCGGTGTGAAATTAATACTTACATTGGCTTTATCATCTAAAGGTTCACTTTCGTCATCGCTGCATTCATCTACCTTAACTTCTGGTACTTGGAGCTCCGCCTCTACATTTTGTGTCTTTACTGCCGAGAGGGCTGCTTTCTAACAATAAAAAAATAATTCTTTTAAGTATCATTAATTTCAGTTTTTCCTACGCTCGGTGTGAAATTAATACTTACATTGTCTATTAAAACTACTGGTACCTGAGCTGCCTGAGCTGCCGCTGCCGAGGGGCCTGCTTTCTAGCTGCGAGGAACTGCTTTAAGTAAAAAAATAATTATTTTAAGTATCATTAATTTCAGTTTTTCCTACGCTCGGTGTGAAATTAATACTTACATTGTCTATATCATTTTCAACATCGCTGCAATCTTCTACTTGAACTACTGGTACTTGGAGCTCCGCCTCTACATTTTGTGTCTTTACTGCCGAGAGGGCTGCTTTCTAACAATAAAAAATAATTCTTTTAAGTATCATTAATTTCAGTTTTTCCTACGCTCGGTGTGAAATTAATACTTACATTGGCTTTATCATCTAAAGGTTCACTTTCGTCATCGCTGCATTCATCTACCTTAACTTCTGGTACTTGGAGCTCCGCCTCTACATTTTGTGTCTTTACTGCCGAGAGGGCTGCTTTCTAACAATAAAAAAATAATTCTTTTAAGTATCATTAATTTCAGTTTTTCCTACGCTCGGTGTGAAATTAATACTTACATTGTCTATATCACTAAGGTTCACTTCACATCGCTGCATTCATCTACCTGAACTGCTGGTACTTGGAGCTCCGCCTCACATTTGTGTCTTTACTGCCGAGAGGGCTGCTTTCTAACAATAAAAAATAATTCTTTTAAGTATCATTAATTTCAGTTTTTCCTACGCTCGGTGTGAAATTAATACTTACATTGTCTATATCATCATTTCAACATCGCTGCAATCATCTACCTTGAACTTCTGGTACTTGGAGCTCCGCCTCTACATTTTGTGTCTTTACTGCCGAGAGGGCTGCTTTCTAACAATAAAAAAATAATTCTTTTAAGTATCATTAATTTCAGTTTTTCCTACGCTCGGTGTGAAATTAATACTTACATTGGCTTTATCATCTAAAGGTTCACTTTCGTCATCGCTGCATTCATCTACCTTAACTTCTGGTACTTGGAGCTCCGCCTCTACATTTTGTGTCTTTACTGCCGAGAGGGCTGCTTTCTAACAATAAAAAAATAATTCTTTTAAGTATCATTAATTTCAGTTTTTCCTACGCTCGGTGTGAAATTAATACTTACATTGGCTTTATCATCTAAAGGTTCACTTTCGTCATCGCTGCATTCATCTACCTTAACTTCTGGTACTTGGAGCTCCGCCTCTACATTTTGTGTCTTTACTGCCGAGAGGGCTGCTTTCTAACAATAAAAAATAATTCTTTTAAGTATCATTAATTTCAGTTTTTCCTACGCTCGGTGTGAAATTAATACTTACATTGGCTTTATCATCTAAAGGTTCACTTTCGTCATCGCTGCATTCATCTACCTTAACTTCTGGTACTTGGAGCTCCGCCTCTACATTTTGTGTCTTTACTGCCGAGAGGGCTGCTTTCTAACAATAAAAAAATAATTCTTTTAAGTATCATTAATTTCAGTTTTTCCTACGCTCGGTGTGAAATTAATACTTACATTGGCTTTATCATCTAAAGGTTCACTTTCGTCATCGCTGCATTCATCTACCTTAACTTCTGGTACTTGGAGCTCCGCCTCTACATTTTGTGTCTTTACTGCCGAGAGGGCTGCTTTCTAACAATAAAAAATAATTCTTTTAAGTATCATTAATTTCAGTTTTTCCTACGCTCGGTGTGAAATTAATACTTACATTGGCTTTATCATCTAAAGGTTCACTTTCATCATCGCTGCAATCTTCTACCTTGAACTACTGGTACCTGAGCTCGCCTTTACATTTTGTGCGTTACTGCCGAGAGGGCTGCTTTCTAACAATAAAAAAAATATTATTAGTATACGGTGTGTCTCAGGATAGATGTTACATGAGGACAAATAAACCAAAAATATTTAAATTTTATAACGGCATTTTCTAAAAACCGTTCGGATAGTCCATAACTGAGAAATACAGAATTTTACTCTAATCGGTAATATACAGGGTGAGTAATAACTAAAATATGAACCTAAATTATCTTCAAGACCAGCTTCAACTCTATGGTCGATGCAGCTTTTATAAACACTGTAAAATGAATAGTTTAATCTCAAAGTCCAGCGCCCACGCCACGCCGTCGTCAACGCTAGCGGCAAGTTTTTAAACTAACGTTTAGTGCTTTCTAATAAATTTTATTATTATTTTTTTAAATTAATAAAGCCGCCAATATGTGATAGCTTTCCAATTTGCAGACGACTCCCCAAAATTAATTTCAAGATGCCAATCTCTTTAAAAAATAAAATTGTGGGAATGACATAGAGACGAATGGAATGGAACCTTTAAATCTATAGGAGGCATGAATTATAAATTGTTTTAAATAAAACAATTCTTAATCCACTGGAAGAACATTTTGAGGATTCTTACTAGACGAACTTGGATATTTAATGTGTTTTTAGTTTACTTAAACCTTTTTGTGGCATTTTATTTTATTCATATTAACTGCATAGTTATTTTGTGTAGATCGATTTTAAGTTTTACACTTGTGTAATTTACTGGAGTATTCCTTTCGGTTCTACATCAAAAAATATAGAAGATGACTATTTATTATTCTGTTTTTTAAGTTACACTTAATTTTTCCAAGTAATCTTAAGTGATAAGAAAAAATGTTTTAGACTTCTTATTTTACTTTTTATTGCTTTTTAATAAAATTACTTTCAAAATAATATTCTGGCGATTTTGAACCACCCTATATTTTATAGGGAAATTTTTATTATCACTTTTAGAATTTAAGAAGTAAACATTTTAATGGGGAATTCTTATTTTTTGAAATATTTTTAATAAAACATTTTACAATTGTATGAGTATTGTAATTAAATTGTGAAGGTATTATGCAAAAAAATATCTAATATTCTAGTTGAAAAAGAGTATTGAATGTCATACTTTATTTTGTAGGTATGCTTATTTGATGTTTAAAATATCCGATCTATTTACTTTTAAACGGTGACCAGTTGATCCCAAATATTTTCTTAAACAAACCTCAATGTCCTCCAGTTGCTTTTTTAAAGTTGTTATTATGTTTGCTTGCTCTTCAATTACTTTTTCTTTTTCTTCAATTATCCATTACATACCCTTAAAAATTTTGCTATTTTGGTTACAACAGCACATAACCTATGTTCTTCCATAATAATTCATTGTGGACAACTAAATTATTGTGAATATATATTTTATTTATTTTTAATATACTGGCGGCAATATTAGCTTATAAGAAATTATTGTTGTTGGTTTTATTTTTATATTATTCTTTAAAAGATCCAACACGACGTACTCCATGGCTCCGACCCCATAGGGCGTCGTGCGGAAGGCCATCCATATCGAAGACCCCTCCTCGCGTCCGCTCGGTCAGTGATCTTCGGCCAAATTCATTTGCCTCAGTAGACGAAGGGGTCCAAGGACAACAGATTTCTGCATCTTCATCACCAGTTGTTCAGGTGTATTTTCACATGCTGGAATGTACCTCATTTCCCCTGTTATTCTTGATGCCTCCCAAAACGCCAATTATCAGGACAACCAATCGCACGGTATACTCCGGATAGAGCCTCCGAAGTTCGCCAAGAAGATCTTGATATTTGGCTCGTTTCTCCTGTTCTTTATATCGATGTTAGTTTCCGCTGGGGCGGAGAACTCTATTACATACCTGCTGTGGTTTGTCTTATCAAGGAGAACGATGTCGGGTTTATTCGCTTGAATTTGATGCGTTGTTGGGAACGCGTAGTTCCAGTATATGCGACAGTTGTCTTTTTCCACTACTGCCTCAATGTCTCCGGGAGCAAACGGCAGTATTGCTGTTTTATCGATGCCGTAAGTGCGGGGAAGCAAATGTTAAAACTTCAACATGCCCTAAGTGTTCAAAAAACTAATAAGGGAGGTGTCTCCTAGAGGCAGACTCACTTTTCCCTTAAGGACCGCCTCTTCTAATTTTAATAAACCTTTTAAAAAATTTTAATTTTAAAACTTTTTTAAAAATCCTTCACATTTAAATTATTTAAGTTCAATTCAAGATTCAGTTAAGAAAAATTATTTTAACCAGACAGATTGGAAAATTTGGCTAAAAGAGTTTCTGAGTTTATGAGTTCAAATAAAACTTTAAAACTTTATTTCTGATAGAAATCAAGTTTCACCTTTATTTGTAAATAAACACTTAGATAATAGACCGTATATAAATGTTAAGTTAATGGGTATTGATATTACTGTCTTATTGGATTCTGGTGCTACTTCTTCTGTAGTAGTTTCAAGAGGAGTAGAAATTTTAGGTCAATTGGGTCTTAAGGTTTTTCCGGCTAAGATTAAAAATATTTGTACTGCTGATGGTAAGCAACAGTATGTCAAGGGTATGGTTGACTTGCCACTTGTTGTTGATAATTGTTGTCAAGGTATTAATGCGTTAGTGGTACCGTCTTTACCACAACCTTTTATATTGGGGTGTGATTTTGCGAAAAATTTGGGATTTTAATCAATTTTCGAAATAATTCATGGCCCTTGCAGACTAGGTGTAATAAGTCTAAATTAAATGTTTTAGATAATACTTCAGGCAATTCGTTTATTAAATCTTTTCCTTGTTTAAATTCTCTGGATGACCTCTCTCGAAAAGATCGTTTACAGGCAGAAAAGGTGATAGCTTCTTTTGAAGAAATTAATAGTGAAGACAGGTTGGGTCGCACAAATAAAATCACATTAACCATCGATACAGGTGATGCTCCTCCATTTAGGAAAAACCTTTTCCAATGTCTCCGTACATGTCAAAAATTCTTAATGAAGAGCTAGATGAGATGCTAAAGTTGGTTGTTGAACCAAGTCAAAGCGCGAGGTGCTCACCGGTCTTGTTGGTTAAAAACCAAGTGGAGAATACAGATTGTGCTTCGATGGACGCCCACTTAATAATTTAAGTAAACAGGATAGTTATCCCATGCCAAATATAGATCGAATTCTTACTTCACTTCGTCATGCTAAGTATATTTCTTCAATTGACCTTCGTAAAGCTGTTTGGCAAATTCCGTTAGATGAATCGTCTAAGGAAAAAACAGCTTTCGCAGTTGTTGGTAGAGGCCTTTTTCAGTTTGTTACGATGCCTTTTGGTCTTAAGAATGCTGCGCAGACTCAGCAACGTTTAGTTGATGCAATTTTTGGTCCTCGTTATGAGCCAAATATATTCACATATTTGGATGACATTTTAGTAGTTTCAGAAGATTTTGATTCTCATCTTCGGTTGTTGTCGGAAGTTAAAGAGAAACTCAAAGAAGCTGGTTTGATAATTAATTTAAAAAAGTGCAATTTTTTCAAAACCTCTTTAAAATTTTTAGGTTATGTTGTGGGTTCGAATTCTTTACGTACTGATCCTGAAAAGGTATCCGCAATGGTTAATTACCCGAGGCCCAGAACTACTACCGAGATTAAACGTTTCGTTGGTCTTTGTTCTTGGTATAGGAGGTTTATAAAGGATTTTTCAACATTGATGTCTCCGATCAACGATCTTTTAAAAGGTAGAAAAAGGGGCAACCAATTCAGTGGAATAGTGCTGCAGAGGATTCGTTCATCAAAATCAAACAACTTTTAGTTTCAGCTCCTATTTTGTCTCAACCAGATTTCTCTCAGCGTTTCTATATTCAAAGTGATGCTAGCCAAACTGGTCTTGGCGGAATCTTAACTCAGGTAATTGATGGTGAAGAAAGAGTCATTGCTTATGCAAGTAGATCATTATCCAGGACAGAGCGTAATTACTCTGTGACTGAGCGCGAATGTCTTGGGGTTCTGTTTAATATTGAAAAGTTTCGTGGTTTTATTGAAGGGGCTCATTTCACTGTCATTACTGATCACTATAGTTTATTGTGGCTCAATTCACTTCAAAATCCAAGTTCGACTTAGACAGCATAATTTTGACATACAACATAGAAAGGGAGATCAACTGAAAGTCGTAGATGCTCTATCACGAATTCAAAATCCAGAGGATCATGAAGATTCTAGAGGTAGTGCTGATGAAGAGGTAGTTGTTGGTACGTTGGACGTAGACCGTATTGATCCGTGGTATGATAACTTACGTCAGAAAATTTTAGATTAACCTGATAATTATCCACAATGGAAAGTCGAAAATGACTTTGTTTTTAAGTTTATTCCGAATTGTTTGCCTATAAAAGTTAATATTCCGGAGTGGAAGTATTTGGTTCCTACACCTCAACGAGTTGAGATCATCGATTCTTGTCACAACCCTCCAAGTTGTAGTCACATTAGTTTTTATAAAACTTTTCATCGGTTGCAAGAACGATATTATTGGCCTAAGATGCGTCAAGATGTCTTGAGGTTCGTGAAGAGTTGTGAAACTTGTGGAGCTCAAAAGGCCCCAAATTGCTTTCCTATGGGACATATGGGTAAGGAAAAATCTGTAAGTTATCCTTTCCAGGTCATAGCTATAGATCTGATTGGTCCTCTTCCTCGTTCAAAGAAAGGGAACAAATGGCTTTTGGTTGTGGCATGCTGGTTCACAAAATATACCTTGGTATTTCCTTTAAAAAGTTCTAAGACACGTTACATTGAGGATATTTTAGAAGATAAAGTTTTTCATGTTCATGGTCCACCATCTATTTTAATATGTGATAATGGTACACAGTTCACTTCTAAAACTTTTAAAAATTTAAGTACCACTTATGATTTCAATATTCGATTTAATCCGGTATACTCACCCCAATGTAATTTTGTTGAGAGGAATAATAGGACTATTGGTACGGCAATTCGTAGTTACATTGACAGTCATGACAATTGGGATAAACACATAGCTAAAATTCAACAAGCCATTAATACGTCAAAGCATGAAGTCACAGGTTTTACTCCTGCATTTTTGGTGTATGGTAGACATATTCCGTTGTCTGGAAATTATTATAAAGATTTGAATTTAGACGTCAGAGTAGACGATGAAATAATTCCAGGTGATAGAGATGACTATGCTGCTAATTTGCAGGGCTTAAAAGATATTTTTGTTGATGTCAGGAATAGGATCCATAAGGCCTATGAGCGTAATTCTCGCCAATATAATCTTAGAAAACGAGGTAATTCTTTTAATGTGGGCGATCATGTATGGCGCCGAAATAAAATCCTCTCTAGTGCTGTAGATAAATTCACCTCTAAATTAGTTCCTAAATATGTTCATTTTGTAGTTCGTAAGAAACTTTCTAATCTTGTTTATGATTTAGATAATGTGGACGGTTCCAAAGCTGGAAAGTGGCACATTAAGGACCTAAAACCTTTCAATTCTCCTACATTAGACTCTTCTGATTCTGATCGTTCAGAAGAAGAGTAATTTTATCGTATTTTCAGTATTTAGTTGCAAAATTAGGAGTACAGCTCCATATCTATCATTTTTATGATAATTATTTCGTTTCCATTTTGGAGAGTGGCCATATCCAAAGTGTATTTCTTTTATAAAGTTTCCATTTTTATAGTGGTTTACTCAACATACCAAAGTCGGTTGTTTGAGTAGTTTAGAGTTTTCCTTATGGAAGAATAGTATTGGTATTTTGCAACTTATTTATTAACTATATAGTTCTTTTCTAAAACAGTTTTTTAGAAAGAATATTTAGAGATAACTTTTACAGTTTTTTGAAGTTTTTGCTTCGGTTAATACTGTATTAAAGTTAAAGTTTATAGTTTTTTCTTGTTGAAGTATATTTTGGTTTATTCTTTAAAGTTAAAAGTTATAGTTTTTGCTTGTTGAAGCATATTTTGGTTATTCCGTTATTGCAGTTATTTTATTTTTTTTTTTTGGCAAGTTTAATTATACTTTGCAGTTTTGTTTGTGGTTAACAGACGCAGAATTCTATTTAGAAATAGAATTTATTGTAAATTTTTGAAATTGACCATATTGTCTATTGTAAATATATTTGATACAGTTATAGGAATTTTCATATGTTTCATTTTGAGACTTATATATATTTCCTTTTAGTTTCAATTTAAAGTATAATTTGTAACCTGATCTTGTTGGCTTTTCTTTAGTAAAATCAGATTTTGCTTTATTTTATTTTGGAGTTCATTGGACGAGCTTTTAACCGATTGTGACTTTTTCCGAATCTGACTTTCCCCGAATCTGACTTTCCCCGAATCTGACTTTCCCCGAAGTTGACTTTTCTTTTTCTCTACATGTACATAAATTCTTAAATTAAAGACGTCACACACACGCATCTGCTGTATAGGGGCTGGAGTCCCCCTGTTGAACCTCACTTCCATCTGCATGGTCCCATGTTAGCATCATCGTTGGTCGGTTGTTTCCTCAAGGCACGCTGACTAGGGCTTACCGCTGCGTCATCTTGTTCCATCGAGTCCAGTTGGTATGTGAGCCCTGAAGGACTCTCGTCACTAGTCTTTTGGTTATGCTTGTACTGATGCCCATGGATTGAGTTTTGTGTTCGGCCGAAGCTTTGCACATTATACCTCTCCATGTCAAGGTACATGTGGAGAATGTTATTCTGTGTTCCTCCACACCAAATCTCTCGGCCACCAATCTTTGTATGTCTGGGTTGTCTCTGTAGTAAGCAATCTTGGCGTCATGGAGCTGTTCAAGTGGTCGGTACGCCCCGACCACCTGTATATCCACTATATGGGCTGTTTCACCTATTTTCACCATCAGGTCGGGCTTACGGTTCCCCACTGCGGTCTTGAACAATGGTTCTTCCACCGTGAGGTAATTTTTGGTTCGGCATGCAGCAGCCAGGATACGGGCAGTGGCATTATGTCTGAGAACGCGGCCTCCATGTGTTTTGTGGCACTGTTGGATGATTTGTGCCGCCGTTTCGGTAACTCGGCATCCTGCTCGGCATCTGATGTCCTGCCGTTGTCTTCTTACTCCTCGTGATACCCTGACTCTGGTTGGTAAACAATTTATTCTTGTATGGACATGTTGTATATAGTCCCGGCCTGGAATGGCATGATCTTTGTTGCCCATCTGATCTTGTCCGACACCCATTTGGACTCTCTCACCTCATGACTGCCGTCCTTGGGTTTCTTGATAGCCGTGAAAGTGTTAGAGCTGGGATCATCTTCTCCAACGCCGGGATGCCCAATCCTCCTCTCCTGATACTTGTGTGATAAAATCCCAACGCCGTGTCAGGTGGAAGTCTTAGCCACTGCCTGATTGCTGCCCTAATCTTCCGATCCATTCTTTTTAGGGTTGGTGTAGTGGCGCCGGCCAGGATGAGGGCATGGTACATCCGTGGAATCAGAAATGCTCTCACGATGTTCGTTCTATCCCTCGACTGGAAGGTCGGTTCTGTCACCACCTTAACCTTCTTAAGTTTTCCGGATGGGACTAAGGAAAGTGCCATGCACTTCGTCGGATTGAGGACCAGTCCTTTGTGTGCAGCTGTGCAAGTTGGTCATCATGCCCAGTGTGGTGGAAGAGAACAACAAGATGTCATCTGCGTAGGCTATGGCGTTTATCGGCGTCCGCTGTAGATGATAGGCCACATCCTGATGTAGTTGTTCTATTATGTCATCGATGACGAGGGAAAACAGTAGTGGAGACATGGGGTCCCTTTGCCTTACACCACGGCCAATCCTATAGGTGGTCGATTCTTGTCCCTCAAAGTGAAATGTCGTGGTTGAATGATTGTACATCCGTGCTATGTACACAATAAATGACTCGGGAAGCCTCGTCTGCGGAGGGATTGAGCAATAGCAAAATGACTTAGCGAGTCATAAGCTTTCGCCATATCCAACGAAACGATGTGGCACTCTTTCCGTCTGGTCCTGGATGACTGTGACTAGGGTGGAGATATCCCCGCGCATTCATCGTCAAAACAACGTTGGCGCGCATCCACAATGCCCATTTGTCTGATCCGGTTGGCCCATATTTTATGCAGCTCCCGAACGATGACAGACGTGATAGATATCGGTCGTAAGGCCGTTGGTTGTTTAACATTCGCTTTCTTCGGAATTAATACTGTTCGGCTCTGTAATCTGGTGGTTGTATGTCCCCCGCTAACATCGCTAGGTTGTGTACTGTAGCCCTGATCGTCGGTGGTACGGCTCTCCATTGTCTCACAGAAATGTTGTCTGGTCCCGGAGCGGAGCGTAGAGGCATTACAGTTTCAATGATTTCTTCGGTGCTGACTGGTTCGAAGATGCTGGTCACTATTGTGTTCATCTTGTGGTGGTGGTTGGATTGAAGGTTGTTCCATAAACGGCCCCCAATGCTGGAATACTCGGTCAGGATCCATGGTTTCCAAGATGTTGGGTGGGTCCGAAAGTATTTCATGGACTGCACGCGACATGAAGTTTTTAAAGAGGGTTTGGATCCTGGCATACTCCCTCCTCCTTCTCTGCCTTGCTGTGGGTGGTCGTTCTTCCACAGGTCTCGCTCTGCTTCCTCCTCGTCTGGGTGGTCTAGTGGGGAAGACTGCGTTTATTCATTCATCGATGAGTTGCGGCTCAATGTCATGGTTTATTGCTGTTCTCGCCATCTCCACAAGCCGTTCGGAGTGCCATCCTCGGATATTGGAAATAACATTGATTTGGCGTTGGACCTCTGATCGCACGTGTTGTTTCCAATCTGGATCGTCACGAGGTGGATGTTGGTCATTCCTTGGTGTGCTGGCCTGCGGTTGATCCTCTATCTGGCGTTGTCGTGGTGGTTCCTGACGTTTGGGTACAGCGGTCATCTGGGCAACCTTCTCGTCCACTAATGTTTTGTATTCTTGTCTTCGTCGCTGTCCCTTTATCGCTTCCAACGTCCTTCCTATTCAGTTGACCCAAGCGGATATCGGTCATCCAATTCCACTACTTCCAATAATTCTAAAAAAGTGCAAAAATATTTAGAAAGTGTATTTTTATAATAGCAATATTATCGTAGAATTTCATTATTTTAGCGCTTTTTATTTTTGAGATAAAAAATAAAAACGTTATTTTGTTGCTCTATTTGTACCGCGATTTCTACCCGATGGTTGACTTTTGACCTTATGTTTATAATGCAAACTACCCGTTATTTTAGGCAATGAATTACCTCCTAAAATTGTTTGCATTTCTTAAGAAACACCCTGTATGTACATACTAAATAAACAAAAGCTTTTTACACTTTAGTAAACATAATATGTTTAATAACCGACTTTTAAAAAGTTTTATTACCTTTAGCTTTTTAGTGAGTTCTATTATTATTTAAAAGTTTTTTTTGTACTGTTTATAATTTAGTTATATTTAATTATTGGTTTATTATTAGTTCTTTAAATTATTCAAAGTTACGTGTTTTATAATTTCTGCCTTTAATTATCATTATTAAGCTAAGGCTCAAGGATATTTTAATTTAAAAATAATTTTGGCTATTGGTGTAGTTGGGTGAACAAAAATCACCGACGGGAAATGACTGCTACTTTTAAATTTATACTAATATATAAAGAGGTAAAGTTTGTAACTTTGTTTGTGGGTTTGTTTGTTTGTAGCAGCATCTTCTAAAGTACTAAACCTATCATAAAAAATCTTTCACAATCAGAAAGCTACACTATTTAGGAGTGTTATAGGCTATGATTAAAAAAGTTCAGATATTAACGCCCAACGAAGTGGGCACTTTATATGGATAATAAATACCTAGTAACCACATAACACTAACTAGTTAGTGTTATGTGCTAGTAACTCCGGTTACTGACTTTAAACCAACAAAATACATATTTTGTTCAGGTGTTTTTCTTAATTTATAGTGCCCAAAGTATAGTATATTTTTGGGTAGGATATGACATCAAAACATTGACCTTATACGAGGTGTCCAGTAACACTACCGACAAACTTTATGGGGTGATTTTCATGAACATATGCCCTAAAGTCTTAATTTTGGAATTACAAGATGTTAATAAACATATTCTCTTTTTGTAACTTTTTTACCAACCTAGACATTTTTAAGAAATTTGAAAAATGTCTTTAATGCCTCAAAGCATATATTAACTTGTTTGGTTATAAAGTTATGAAACATCTTTAGATAAATTAATGGTGCAGCTATCTCCATGGAATATTGGGCCATATGAATAAAAAGAAGCCAATGCTTTTGCTAGCTAGTATAAGGTATAAAAGAATTACCTTCAAACGTATAAATAAAATCGAGAATTAGCTTAGGAGTGCGAGTATTTACTTGTAGAAATGTGATGCTACTCAATAGCATCAACACTTTTCTATAAGTATATACTCGCACTTGTAAGCAGATGCTCGACTTTATTTATATTTGAAGTGAATTCTTCTATACGTTATACTTATAAGCAAAAGCATTTGCTTCTTTTATTCATATGGCCCATTTGAGGTGAAATTAATTATTGTTTCAATGCCTATTTTTTATTTTTTTAACACGCTTTTATTAACTTGGGTTGTAACTATCCATCTATCTATCTATCTATCTATGTAACGGAATCTTTGAGCCTAATTTTAACCAACTTCCAGCTATTCGATTTCTTTGAAACTTTGCACACGTGTCAAGGACCGATGAAGATGCAATAATTTAAAAACAGTATCCCGTTATCTTTTTTGAATCGCCAGGAAAAAAATTCCATTATATTATAAAAACAACACCTAGGATGCCATCTGTTGGCAACATTTCAAACTTTGCTATTAAATGAAGAAGAAATTTTTTAGTTTTTACACAATATGGTTAGTTGCACCATGAGTGTTCAATTTTTATGAACAATAAAAATATAGAGTTAGTTGCACCATTAGTTCAAGGATTCCATAATAAAAATTACATTATGTGTAATGTATACATAATACATAATGTGCAATTAATAAAAATTAACATTCTTTTTTGGATCGCCAGGAAAAAAAATTTTCCTTTATATTATAAAAATATAAAAACAACACCTAGGTTGCCACCTGTTGGCAACATTTCAAACTTTGCTATTAAATGAAGAAGAAATTTTTAGTGGGTTGCAATATATTGGCAACGGTCCAAACATTGCCTGGATTGCCATCTGTTGGCAAAATTTCAAACTTTGCTACTTAATGAAGAAGAAATTTTTTAGTGAGTTGCAATCTGTTGGAAAAATTTTAAAATTTGCCACTCTTGTTCATTAAAAAAATTTTCGCCATTTTGTCAAGAGTAGCAGAAACTAAAAAATGAAAAATAATTAATAGTTTAAAAAAACTAAAAAAACACGCTTTTATATGCAACCGAACTAAAAATTAGAAAATAATTTTTCATTAAAAAAATATTGTCATTTCATAGTAAAAAGCGTGGGGTGATAAATATATTAAATGTTATAATTATTATATTTGCAAATATCTATGATGGAAAAGTTATGAAAAAATAGTAAAATGCACCCCACGCTTTTTACTATGAAATGACAATATTTTTTTAATGAAAAATTATTTTCTAATTTTTAGTTCGGTTGCATATAAAAGCGTGTTTTTTAGTTTTTTAAACTATTAATTATTTTGGTTTAGCTACCCCAACTTAATGATTAAACAGATTTTGTCGTTTGTACTACATACAGATTATTTATTTCTCAAAATTACTTGGTTATTGGATAAAACATTAAAATTAAACTGCTTGTTACTTATGATGATAAAAAAACATGTATTTGTAATTATTCATTGGTTTTTAAAATTAAGAGTAAGAAACTAACAGCACTTGGTACAGATATTTAACAACATAAAATATAAAAAATATAAGTTTTGTATTTGGTGTATCCATAGAATAAGTAAATACCGAAGTATCACTTCATTCTCAATCTATATATGGGCATAGAAAAAAATATCTTTTAAGTTATTTTGTATTTGATTCCGGATTTCATCATGTGCTGACGCTCCTCTACCGAATTAGGGCGCATGTACTGTGATTAATGGATTTCCACCGTTAGGACGAATATATGATGTGTAGGGAAAACCCCCTACAAGGCTCAAAGTCCAGGCCGTTAGAAAAGAGAAGGGCTCCGTGGGGTCTCACGGAGTCGATGTTGGTTCCCCCCTTATTGAATGGCACTGGTGAGTATATAGCCGATCTTATGATGTTGCGTTAGTGAAGATTTAGGCGTTTAGTAGTTGAACATAAAAGAGATTGTAACAAACACGACATGAGAGATTAAAATGTAAAAATAGGGCATTCAAAAAAACTATAAGTTAAAATAAGCATATATATAGAGTGTAAAAAGTAAAAATTATTAAAATTTACTAAGTTGTAGATATAAGACTTATAAATAATAATAATAATAAATAACTACGACTAAAAAATGTAAATTGGACATAGACTACAGATTAAAAAGGCAAGTTTGACTGCCGGTCCAACCGAGCACTTAGCATTTATTAGTTTAAACTACACTCATTTTTCCCCCAGAGATAGACGTTTCTACCGTCGCATAAAAGCGTGGTAGGTCGATAGATCGATTTCTTTTGATGTCAAATTGAGCAGTCGAGTGAGATTAGCATTTGCTCTGGGCGACCAGATACCTCTAGCCCCCATTATCAGCGGAGCTACCGTTATGATTGAGTCGGGGTACATCTCCCGTACTTTTGCGGTAAAATTGGTTTCTGAGTAGAGCGCGATTTTGTTTGTTCCCGTTGTATAGAGGAAGTCGGGTCCTTCCCAAGATACCGAAGTATCACAGATAATTACCTGATTATTTTTATAAGGACTTAATCCGGAATACGGAGTAGCCCGTTTCGCGCCCTAATCCTTGGTTCTCGTATAACCGCCCACCCTTTACGTTCAGCTGTTCCTGCCATGCAGTTCGACACATGATCGTGACGCTATAGGCGTTCCTTTCGGTTGACCCAGCATTTTTGTAAGACGTGAGACAGGGTCTTCGAGCGATCGCACCCATGTCTACATTTCCTCTCCCCTGGAGGGGTCGAGGGAATGCTCTTAGTTGGGAATAGGTTAAAGCGTAATTGGGTGGCCTTACAGAAATCCCTGCCTGACAAGAATGGTGGTGGGTTTTTGACCCAGTTTCCGTTTTCCGTTGGTACTACACTCAGCTCCCTGAATGAGCCCATTGCCACTATAGCCCCTGTCCATCTCCTCAGCCCTTCCCCTTCTTATCCCCCTTCTTGTAGATCCCTGTTCCCCACACCACCTTCGCAGTTTCCCGACGAGCCTTACGGTAAAGGCCTTATCCAGGATAGCGTAAACGAGTTGTGTTCTTTCCGCCCTTAACCCATTGATCCTGTTAAGCATGATCATGGGAACATGTTTTCTTAAGGAAAGAATCCCTAACCCGCCATCCGAAATTGACGCGTGAATGATCGCATCCTGGCAGGTCCTGTTCAGGTTCAGAATCGACCTGACTGACATACGTACGAGCTTATCGGCTTCCTTCAGGATCCTAAGTGTTACCTCAAGACCCCGGAGGGAGTCGAGAAGTCGAGGCAGTAAGTGTGTCCTGATTATAATCACTTTCTGGTGGGGTCGAAGTGGTGCCTTTTTGACTCTTTCGAGCCATGTCTTGGCGTCCGTGATTACTTGCTCGGCTTGCCCCATCGCACCATACCTCCTCCCCAGATATTTAAAGAACTGGTCGGGCTGGCATTGGGTAAGAGGTTCGCCGTTTGTGAAGAATACACTTCGGCTCAGGGTGTACATATGTTTGTTGGACTTGTTTGTGTTAACAGATAACGCGATGCTCTTTCTTGTATTTAGGCTCATGCCTCGCTTCCGGAAGAATTCGTTGGCGGTATTAAGCAGTTGTTGAGCTTTCCTTGTCGTGTCGAAAGCGATAATTAAGACATCCGCGTAGCCAAGTACAGCCATCTTTAGATATCCGGAGATCGGAATGCCCTTATCTGTGGACTCAAGCTGACAGATCAGTTCGTCCATTACCAGGTTGAAGAGAATTGGTGACAGCGGATCACCCTGTTTCACTCCCCTCCTCAACGGAATGTCGCCTGTGGTTCCTCCCCGTCGATATAAAAGTGTTACACCCTCTGATCCCATTCATAATAAAATCCCTCATCATCCCCCCACCCCCAAACCTCCGCAGTGCCCTCTCGATCGAGTCATGAGAGACTGTGCCGAATGCCTTACGGAGGTCGAGGGAAAGAAGGTGGTAAGGTTCGCGGTTGACACGACGCGATTTGATGATGGATTGAATTGTCATGTTGTTGGCCACCACCCCATCAACCTTTCTAAACCCCCGCTGATTCGGATGAAAGGCGCTCCGATATGATTCGGTTCCACAGTCTAGTTATTGCGCTGGAGATCGTAATCGGTCTCCAGTTCCCTACCAAGTTGGGGTCCCCGCCCTTGTGGATAAGGATTGTCCGATTTCTTTTAAGTGAAACCGAGATGATGCCGAAGAGGATCATGAAGTTAAGTAGGATGCTTAGCGTGATCGGGGGCACCCTTTTAAGGGCGCTGGGTTTGATCCCATCCGGGCCGACTCCTGGTGATTTCCCCGGGTGTTATGGGGTCCTCAATCGACTCCATTGGTGCCCGAGGGTCACCAATCTCATCCTTATCCGCATGATTACGGATACTTGTTCAAAAATCGATCGTGCTAATGCCCGATTAAAACCAGCGAGTGGCCCTCGCTGGACCCTGAACACAGCTCGTGTTGACTCGGTGCGTTGGGTCGTAAAAACCCTCCGCACCCAAAAACGGCCTAATTAGGCACGCGGACGAAAGTGAAGATGGTGAAATTTGGATATAAGGATGGGTGTTAGGCAGGTGGGGACGGTTTGGTGTTCAATTAGCCATCAAGAGAGCTTATGGCGTGATACCTCCAAGACACCAACACCAACAGGGCGGTAGCCTTTTACTCTACCGTCCTGCGCCCACGACTGATTGCTCTTGGTCGTTGCCCGCCTTTCACCGCGTGGTGGTAGAACACCGCGACTTCCGTAGAGTGTATTGAAGTAAGAACGCGGACAATCTTCTTCCCCTCGATGGAAAAGTTCCTAACGGTGAGCCGCCCCCTGCGCGGACGAGAGGATTGCCTCCCCAAGAAACGAATCTCAGGTACTGCGCCCCTAAAGTAGTTGCAGGTGTTAGAGCTCCGGTGGTGCACTACGTAAACGCAGTGCGTTTGAAAAACTTGGGGCGCGTCCGCGAGACAGCAGGAAGTGTCGGTAGGACAATCTAGGCTAAAGTCTGGTTAGAGCTTTCGACTGTCGTCCCGGCCGAACGAGGAGAAATTCAGTTAACCAGTGTGGTCCGGCCCAGTTTTTATTATTATATGAGGTTTGGGGATAAAGTCAACCTGAGACAGCGGTCCGCACACTCCTTTTTTTTGTCTTCTATCTTATTTCTAACATAGAAGATGATTGATGTAATTAATACACCAGCCTTGATCTGGACTCCTCCTAATGATGTCGCACTTCCGTGATCTTGGGCCATCTTGACCAGTTCGTGTGGGAGCCTTGAAGGACTCTCGTGATTAGTCCCTTAATTGTTGATTTCTTAATTTCGAGGTTGGCTAAATCTGCTGCTGAGTCTTCTGCTATAATGCCTTTCCATGTGATTGTACAACTTGTGTACACCACCTCCTGGACTTCCATATCAGTCTTTATGAGTCGGTCTAGTGATTGATTGTTCTTATAATATTGCAGTTTGGTCTGGTGTTGTTCTCGCAGATTTGCAGATGCTTTGACAATCTGCACGGCGATTACTGCAGCTCTCTCTTCGCTTAGTTTTGTTACGATGTCGGACTTCCGCAGACCAGCATCTGTTCTATATCTCGGCTCGATCTTGGTGGTCTTCCCCTGTGTCCTTAACGTTGCTGCTAGGGTTTGTACGATGGCATCGTGTCGCTTAATCCTCCCCCGTGCGTCCTAAAGCATCCCTGTATGACATGTGCTGCAGTTTCCTGCGCGTTGCAGCCTGCTCTGCATCTCACACTTTGGTTTTCTCGGCGCTGTCCTCTGGTGACTCTTATCCTGGTTGGGATGCAGTTCATCCTGGTGTGGATGTATTGGCCAGCGTCGATCCACCAAGTGATTGATGAGTGCTTTCCGTCTTCTTTTGGGTCTTTTCCATCAGTCGCACGATGAAGTTGGTTGGACCACCATTTTCGGACCTTGTCTGGAGTGTTGAGAAAGACATCTTGTTTCCGCAAGCAGTTTGTTGCCCAACTAAGTTTGTTCTGCACCCATTCCATTTTGAATATCTCCCTTAGCTGGGGCTGCGCTGGTTGGCGTTTAAACCTTTGATATATTAGAGATGGTATTTCAGTTACCATGGCAGGGATGCGTTGCAGGCGTTAGAGCTCCGGTGGTGCACTACGTAAACGCAGTGCGGTTGAAAAACTTGGGGCGCATCCGCGAAAGGTTCAAGATGGGAGAAGATGCCCCCAAAAGCCCCAGAGCTTTCGATTGTCATTCCGGCCGAACGAGGAGAAATTCAGTTAACCAGTGTGGTCCGGCCCAGTTTTTATTATTATATAAGGTTTGGGGATAAGGTCAACCCCAGACAGCGGTCCGCACACTCCTTTTTTTGACCATCCTGATAAATCAGGATGGTTATTTGACGCGCATAGATCCTCTGTGTCCTCCGTTACGGCCAGTTCTGGTTTCGGTCTTCTGACCCCATCTCACCCAGTTTGTGTGACTTCCCTGGAGGGTCCTGGTAACCAGTCCATGAAGTACTGCCTTTGGTATTCCCAGGCTGATTTTTCATGCATTACTCCCCTCCAGGTAATCATACACGTTGTCACCGCGACCTCTTGTACACCGAAGTCGTCTTTTATCGCTGCTATCAGATCTTCATTGCCGTTGTAGTAATTTTTCTTCTCGTTGTGGAGTTGTTGCAAGTTACCTGACGACTTTACTACTTGCACATCGATTACTGTAGCTTTACTACCTATCTTCATAACGATGTCCGGTTTTCGCAGGCCATGTCTCGTTCTGTAGTGGGGCTCTTCTCAGACGTAGATGTCTTTGCTCTTAAGGGTATTGGCGATGGTGCGTGCGATTGTGTTATGGCGTTGGACTCTACCGCCATGAGTCCTACAACACCCTTGTACGATATGGGCGGTAATCTCAATCGCGTTATACCCCGCCCTACAGTTAGTCGGCAATTGTCTTCTGCCTTGCCCCCTCGTCGTCCTCATTTTAGACGGTAGACAGTTTATTCTAGTGTGTACGTACTGTACAAAGTCTTTGCCTGGGATGGCAATACTCCCGGCGTCCACCCACTAGGTCGTGCTTGTTGTCTTGTCTGCCTCTTTAAGGTATCTTCCGTCTGTTGTTGCGTATAGTTGTGACGCCCACCAATTTCGGACTTTATTTGGTGTGTTGAGGACCACACCATTTCTCCTGAGTGCATTGGTTGCCCATCTTAGTTTTGCCGTCACCCATTCCATTTCAAAGACCCGCCTCAGCTGTTCCTCCACCGGAGTTCTCTTGAACCACTGGATAATCTGCGAGGGTATCTCAGTCGACAGGGCTGGGACTCCCAAACCTCCTTTCCTCACGGGTGCGTGAATAAACGCATTCGGGACATCCTTAGGCAATCTCAGCCACTTCCGTATCGCATGTCCATGTCCATTCTTTTCAGAGCCTTGAAGGTCATTCCCGCTAAGATTAGTCCGTGATAAACTTTTGGAAGTATGAATGTCTTGATTATTTTTAGTCGTTGTTGTGGTTTAGGTGGCGCCTTTGATATTTTCTGTATGTACTCACTCAAGGTGGTTGTTGTTGTTGTTGCTGGTCCCATGCAACCAAAATCGATTCCCAGATATCTCCATTTTGACAGGGTGTCAAGCTGTGGTATTGGTGTTCCATTTAAGGACTTGAAGAGTGGCTTTGTGATTATTTTGACCTTCTTAACCTTACCCGCCTGCCAAATCGACAGGGCCTGGCACTTGGTGGGATTGAGCTTTAGGCTCATTTTCGCTGCTTCCTCTTCGAGTTGTAGATTCCTCTGCATTCCAATCGTCGTCTTCGAAAATAGAATCACGTCATCCGCATACGCGATAACGTTGATCTTGGTGTTTTCCATGACAAATCCGGTCTCCGGTGTTAGATTCTCCAGGATTTCATCTATTACTAGACAGAGAACAACGTGGACAAAGGATCGCCCTGTCTGATTCCCCTTGACACCCCATACTTCCTGGACTTGTGGCCCTCGTTTACCCGCGCTTATATGAATTTCTTCACTTTGACATTCAGAGCACTGGGCAGAAATCACATTGCGTCAACATCACGTTAAGACCATCGCAATGCTTTGTTTTAATTAGACAGTCGGATTCCCCCGGTCCGTGCCAGTTCTGAGCTGACCGTTAAATAGCGGCCGAAGAGGACACCGGAAGATCGCGAAATCCTCCGGGCCTCGCAGCAAAGCGGTTCCGCGGGAGGCCAAGGCACGGGACCGAGCTCGGATCCAGCCAAAACCTTCACCTCGCCCAGGCCCGGCTCGTTAACCAGGACCCGCTTCCTCGCCAAGCCCGACACGCCCCGATCCTCAGAGCCAATCCTTATCCCGAAGTTACGGATCCAGTTTGCCGACTTCCCTTACCTACATTATTCTATCGACTAGAGGCTCTTCACCTTGGAGACCTGCTGCGGATATGGGTACGAATGGAAATATTGCACTAATATGATTCATTGCGTCGTTTAGAGGTACCTTTGTAAAGAGCGGTACCACATCAAAACTTACCAATATGTTTCCATATTTAAGTTTTAGGTCTTTGATTTTAGCAATGAAGTGACTTGAGTCTTTACCGTACGACTCAGTTTGCCCAATGTATGGCTGCAGGAGCGATGTTAAATGCTTGGCCAAGTTGTACGTCGGCGATCCGATAGCACTGACTATGGGACGCAAGGGAACGTTGACCTTGTGAATTTTTGAAAAGACCGTAGAATCGTGGTGCCACTGCTTCGTTTTTGCATATCTTCTTTTTGACATCATTTTTAAGGCTGGAATTATCAATTAACATTTTAGTTTTTTTAATCAGCTTTTGTGTTGAATCTTGCGGTAACTCCTTGTATGTAAATGGGTCTAGTAATATAAGCATTAACCTTCTTTTAAAAAAAAATGTGTTAGCTGAAATAGGAACAACTAGTTTTTGTGATAAGCTTTGTAAAGTAAGGACTTACAAATTTATAATTAATGAAAAAAAAATTATCAAAATGAGAAAATATCTTTAGAATATAAAGTTTAAATTTAATGAAATAATAAGGAAAATATATCGAGATTACTTATTGGACGTACTCAATCTAAAATTACGAAGACTAAAATGAGCTCAACCAGTCTTGTGATAAGCCTTGTACAATAAGTAAACTAGAGATGATTAATTTTAAGTTTTAGATGAAAGTTAAGCAAAAAAATAGAAAGTTATGAAAAGGTAAAAAGTTAGATAATAAACAATATTAAATTTAGAAAAATTAATTAGAAAATATTTCGAGATGACTCATTAAATGTACTCTAATCTAAACATCCCAAATCCTAAAGTGAGATAAACTAGTTTTGTGATAAACTTTGTAAAATAGGTAATCTTGAAATAATCAGTTAAATTTTAAGCCCAAAATAAGATAAAGATTTAATAATAACAATTTTAATGAAATTTAACAAGATAAGATAATTTGGAGAATTTAGAAAATTAAAGAAAATTAGAATTGACGAAAGTGTACAAAATATAATTCTAATTTCAATATGCAAATTTACAATATAAAAGTTATATCGAACACTTTGTTCTATATATAACTGAAAGATAAGCGATAAGCCAAATAATATTATACAGAAAAATCTTGAATTTTAACACTGTAATCAACAGTCCAAGATGATAAGCAAAATGTTACACTATACTATATATCCTAAATTTTAATACTTAAATTTAGAAAGTTATGCCATAAGTTCTACAGATATTATCTAGGTAATATGAAGGTCAGTTATACTTAATTTAGAAAATATGTTACAAATTAAGAGATATGTTGCTAATTTAGAGTAATATGTTACAAAATATAATACAAAAAATCTATTTAACTTTGGCCATCAGATAAACATCTGTAAAATACAATTAAGTCGCCAAAATTAAAAATGGATAAGAAAAAATACTCAATTTTAATTGATCAGATCAAAATTACGGAATTTTAAAATACTGTGAAGCCAAAAAAAAAAGATAAAGTAAAGATACTTAAATTTAAAAGATAAAGGTACTTACATTTAAAGGTTAAAATATTACTAAAGAAAAGATAATTATTATTACTCAAAACAGTGATGAGCCCTGGAAAAATCCAACGCTGGTCATTTTTAAACTCAAGGTCATCCTCAAAAATGTTTATTTAATACCCCATCAAATGCCTACGACTAACTTTGTCTCGAATTCGGTCTACACCCAGGTCACCTTCCGTTCTTAACGGGTGTAGACAATCCGATTTTTTGCCGTTTTTCAAAAAAAAAAATTCCTATATTAATATTTTTGATCCTGAACAATTTTAGTTCTATACAAAATTTTCCTAAAACGAACGGTTACCGAGATAATTTTGCTAACTTTTTTCCAAGGTCATTTTTCCGATTAAGGTCAGGCTCAATTATTTTTTTTAAGCTCCTGGCGAATGCCTACTACTAACTTTGTCTCGAATTCGGTCTATACCCAGGTCACCTTCCGTTCCTAACGGGTGTAGACAATCCGATTTTTTTTGCCGTTTTTCAAAAAAATTTTTTTCTATATTTATATTTTTTTATTCTGAACAAATCTAGTCCCATACAAAATTTTCCTTAAACGAACGGTTACCGAAGGTCATTTTTCCGATTAAGGTCAGGCTCAAAAATGTTTTTTTTCAGGTCCTGGCGAATGCCTACGACTAACTTTGTCTCGAATTCGGTCTATATCCAGGTCACCTTCCGTTCTTAACGGGTATAGACAATCCGACGCTTGGCGAATTCTGCTTCGCAATGATAGGAAGAGCCGACATCGAAGAAACAACGTTGCGACGTTGCTATGAACGCTTGGCCGCCACAAGCCAGTTATCCCTGTGGTAACTTTTCTGACACCTCTTGCTGAAAACTCTTTAAGCCAAAAGGATCGATAGGCCGTGCTTTCGCAGTCCCTATGCGTACTGAACATCGGGATCAAGCCAGCTTTTGCCCTTTTGCTCTACGCGAGGTTTCTGTCGTCGCTGAGCTGGCCTTAGGACACCTGCGTTATTCTTTGACAGATGTTCCGCCCCAGACCAACTCCCCGCCCGGCAGTGTCCTCGAATCAGATCACACGGGAGCATAAAACGGCACCCGGAAAACCATACTCAAACGCCGACGAAACGAACGGCGCGAACCGCCCGGCCATCAACGCAGGCACAGCATCCGAATGCCACTCTACGTGCTTGGTTCGAGAATACCGTGACAGCCGCCGCCTCGTGAGCGAACCGCGCACGCGTTCTGCCTAACCGAGTAAGTAAAGAAACGATGAAAGTAGTGGTATTTCACCGGCGATGTTGCCATCTCTCACTAATGCTACACCTCTCATGTCTCCTTATAGTGCCAGACTAGAGTCAAGCTCAACAGGATCTTCTTTCCCCGCTAATTTTTCCAAGCCCGTTCCCTTGGCAGTGTTTTCGCTAGATAGTGGGTAGGGACGGTGGGAATCTCGTTAATCCATTCATGCGCGTCACTAATTAGATGACGAGGCATTTGGCTACCTTGAAATGACCCCCACGGGACACATGTGCAACCTCCCCAGGAGAGGAGTGCTAGTGAAAAAATAAAAATAGAAGGCGTTCACGGCCTTTCCAATCGCAGTAACCAGGAACATATACCTGTCGGTATGTTGACGATGACATGCCAGTTTCCTTGGTTAGACCCCTTATGAGAGAGCGTTTTGCGTAACGGTTGTTCGGTTACGTCTTCCCTCTCCGGCCCACACGCGACGCATAAAGGTAGCGTGCACGCTGGAGCCCCATTTAAGTGCGATATGGACACAGCTGGTCTTCAGCTGTTTGGTCAGATCCATAGCCGTTACCCCGGGTTCATTGCACCTAGGCCATGAACCGCGTGCCCCGATAATTATGGGGGCAAAAATGAAGGCCTTATTGGGCCATCGGAGTTTCGCAGCTTCTACGAATTTCTCGTTATCGTAGACTCGACGCTTCCGCTCCCAGGCGTGCGCGAGCCCATTCGACCCCTCCCACGAAACCTGAATGTCACTTACGACGGTGATGTTGCCGCTTTTGTGACATACCACATCAGGTTTAAAGAGTTGCCCATCAGGGTAACGGACATGTGGTTTCTCTTCCGTATGCCAGGTCCTGTCTCGACAGTGGCGTACAACTCTTCTGACGATCTCGTTGTGTCTCTTAATTTTTTTATCATGTACCACATCACATACCTGCAGTATGTGGGACACTGATTCGACAGTGTTGCATCCACTGCCACGACAACCCCTTTGCTCCGGAGGGTTAGAGGGATGTCCCATTGTGGGTAGGGCGTTTGTTCTTAAGTGAACAGCTCGCACATAATCCCTGCCTGTCCAGCCGCGTGGTTTGGATGTTACCCACGTGCGGCTTGCGGAGTCTTCCGCTACAACTTGCAGACCCGAAGTCTGAGGGCCAGAAATTATGGCCGAACGTCTTCTGCCAGCCTCTGCAATCTTGCAAAAATGTTCCTCACCCTCTCAGTCTGCAGGACCGCATTGACGACCGGATCTCCGGTGGTTGTCAGAAGCCTCGTCATCCTCCCCAAGAGAATCCTAGGGATGGTATGGCGAAGCTCCTGGAAACCCAGTCCACCAACCTTGACCTTAGCATAAATGCTGCAGTCGGGGGTGTGTACAGGCAGGTGCATGATCCGTTTTACCGAACCGCGCACCAGCCTATCCACATCTTTAAGGATGGCGCCCGTTACCCGAGTGTTCTGAAGCCCGAACTGGAGCTTTGGCACCACATAGGTACGCAAGAGCTCCGGTTTTTGATCGGGCCTCAGAGGGGCCTTTTCAACGCGGCTCAGCCACTGAATCAGGTTTGGAACGTTGGGCTTATTCACTCCTGTGCACCCGAAGTGCTGACCTAAATATTTGAAGGTTTCTAGAGAGCTTACACAGGGGATCTTCCTTCCCCCGATCTCAAACAGAGATTTAGAGTAAGGGATGGGCCGTTTATCTCCCTTAAAGGGCGCAGCACTAAGACTGACGCACTTCTCGGGGTTAGCGGTCATCCCCCTCTTCCTAAAGAATTCCTCTATGTCATGCAACATAAGAGGAACGTCCAGCTGACGATCCGCCAGAAGCACGAGATCATCGGCGAAGCCTATTAGGGCAACATGGGTATCGTTGGTTAGAGTTCCGCCATAGTACTTGTCATTAATGAGGCATAAGAGCTCGTCAACAACCAGGTTAAAGAGCAGTGGAGATAAAGGGTCGCCCTGCTGACTCCCCTCCTGATGTTTAAGGAGCGCGTCTTCCCCCCACCGAGATGATAGTGGTGGAGGAGAGAAGACTGTTCATTAAGACGATTAGCTCCGTTTGTACACCAGCCCGAACCAGGGCACGACGAATCGAGCTACACGACACAGAGTCAAACGCCTTCTTAAGATCGAGGGATACGACGTTATACGCCTTTCCCTCCTCGATCCTTGACCCGATGTAATGGTCCAGTACGAGTGCGTTTGACAACGTGCCGTCCAGCTCGATAAAGCCGCGTTGATATATGTTCAGGCTGGTATCTGCCCTCAACCTGGCGTTCAAGCCACGATGAAGGAGCCTTTGTGCTGCGGACCCGATGGTAATAGGTCGATGATTTGTTGCCCTTCTTTTATCCCCGGACTTATGCACTAGAATCGTGCGTGAGGTTTTCCACGTAGTTGGCAGGATATTGCGTCCGAGGATGGCCGCATAAATGACACTCCACACCAATGACGGTACTCTCTTGACATCGGCAACACTTGTCCGGTCTACCCCGGGTGCGGAATTTTGCCAGTTCTTCTTGGCGTTGTCGATGTCAAGCTCCGATAGGGGTCGGAGTTCCCTTCCCTGTTGTTTGGGATAGCCGATGGTCTCGTTATCCTGCGGGGACTCGGATTCCAGAATTCCCCTGTATAATCTCTCTACCTCCTTCAAACTAGGAAGCTCAGGCGGTTCATCGAGCTGCTTCCCAGACAGCACGATCTCCGCAAGTGAGGCCTTGTTTTTCGAGAAGAGGTTCTGGGCCTTCTTGTAGTTGGACGCGCGTTTACCCCTACTCAGGCCGTAGTTCCTGGCCGGTGCACCTGCACCCCGACGATGGTTTTTGACCTTGCCAGAAATAATGGAGCCCAACCAGTGGTCCAGCGCAACCAGTAGGTCCTGGTCGGACCCCAGCAAGGCCAAGTCCGCGATCTTACGGACAGCAGCATGCTCGTTCGAAAGCTTGGGACGGGTATCCCGCAGATAGGCCGCAAAAGTCAACGGTAGTCTACCCAAACTTCTGCCGGGCCCACCACCAGCCGAAGGCACCCTTTTACTTTCGATCCGGAGCACCTTCGCTGCACGCTGCTCCAGGAGAGAATCCCCCGTGGGTGCATGTGCCTCGGTCAGGACGACCAAAGGCCGAGGAACCGTCTCCTGCGAAGGTTGCCAGGACGGTCCAGCTATCGGGGATGACATAGTTCGAATGGGAATATTGGGCCGATGTTGTTGGCCCTTATCCTCCGAACCACTGGAGTCGTCGTTGGAGCGTTCGAGCCTCCTTTTAGTGGAGGTGTTAGTGTTTGCCAATTGCAGAGGCAGAGCAGCAGAGGACGAGGGCGGGTGCCCCGGGGGTCTCGCCTTTTAGGGGCGAGGCCCGGAGAGGCACTCTCCCTTGCCCTCTTAATCCCAGACTTCAGATCTATAGGTTGATGGTCCGCCTGTATGTTAATAGCAGGCGTCGGTGCTGCTGGCGTGACGGTAGAAATATGCCTCTTCGGGTGTTCGGAGGCCATGTACTCCGGCCGTTCTTGTGCCGGACCATCAGGGTTAGCATCCAAACAATCGCGTGGGACAGTTTCTACAGCGGAAGCAGAGGGTTCGGCAGTATTAACCCTATTTGAGGAATCGTCCGCAGTCTCTAATTGCTCCCGTAGGCGTTTCTTCGCCATTTCAAGGTACTGGGCATATGCTGGCTGCTTCCGTCTGTATCTGACCTGGTCTATAGTCAGTCCCGTAGTTTTTGACATCTCTTTCATGAACTGTCCTGTGGATCCAATTCGCGCCTCAATCCCCGCCAAAATCGGAAAGACTTCGGCGTCAGGCATGGGCTTGAGGGCTTTGATGTCTGCCACGTATTGTTTTGTATGCGCAGAGCGCTCGTGCGCCCTGATGGATTTGAAACTGCCTAGGCGAATCGGGCAGTATTTACACTTATTTCTCTCGCCACACTTTCGCATCAACTCATGGGACTTAAGGGTTGCTGCGGTGGGAAATGTCGCTCCGCACTTCCCGCACTCATGTGCGACGGGAGCAGGTGAGCCCGAGGATTTTGAATTCACCCGGGTCAGTTGTTGGGCGGTAGCCCTTTGGTCCGTTTTCCTGCTCCCTCCCGTGGCCCTCATTATGCTGACTGGAGGTGGCCCCGAGCCTGTGGCGGCTGCGGGGCTTTTCGAGTTCAATTTCAAGGTGGGGCTAGAGGTGTTAGACAGCCCCCTTGATCCCAGACTTAGCCGTCGCGAGGACATCTCACGACGTTGCCCGACTCTTGCTTGGGAATACACCCGGAAGCGTCTGGGTATAAGGATAAAGCTCACAAAGTGCTCGAAACGTAAGAGGTGTAACGTCCTAAGAAGGACGGGTTTGACTTCAGAAGAACACCACCAAAATCTCACCGGTAACACACGTTCGACACGTAAAAGCACTATGATCACGACTTCACAGAACAAGTCTGCGCTGGTTAGCCAGTAGCAAACCTGCTCTGAAAGTTAAAATACGTTCTTCTTCCTCAGCTCTTCCTTAATTAGATGACGAGGCATTTGGCTAGTCAGATAAGGCGCTATAGGTCATATGTCATACGCTCGTTTATAGAGGAGAACCGACCAGCAAGAAATCATCATGCCAGATGCCCGCTCCCAATAAATAGCGCAACGCGCTTTTGAACAGTGTATGTTCTGTCCCCATCGTGAAGGAAAATATTTAAATCCCAGCCTTGAGGCAAACACAGCCCGCAACTAGGGTGAAGCCCTGATCTTAAACAATTATTAGATAGCAAGCTGCGGGAGCTTAGCCGTTATAATAATAATAAAGGTAACAATATTAAAAATAAATAAACTTAGTCATTAAATTACAAAAGTCTACATAGTTAAAATAAAATATACAAAAGGACCACATAAAAGGACAATCACAACATATATGTTGGATCCCTCGCTCGCTCCCAGCCGTCTAATTGCGCGTAAACGCCTTATAGGTCAGTATGCTGCCCACTATGACCCTGTGGACCATACGCCTGATCTCACCAGGCGTCAACTTTAATTCCCTGGTGACGGCCGCATTCACCCGACGATCCCAGATGCCTCTGGCCCCTATTACTAGAGGGCAGAAAATAACCGGTTTCCCCGGGTAAACGCGTTCGACACCACTAATGAACTCTCTATCCGTGTATAGAGCGATCTTATGCGCGCCCGCGAGCAGCAATTGCTCCGGGCCCTCCCATGGAACACAAACGTCTATTACTACTACTTTTGTCTCGCCAACCAAAACCAGATCAGGAATCCGAAGCATACCATTCGGACATCGTATGCGATCTTCAATTAATGGGGCGAATCCTCTCTTCTTGCTTATGTTAGCGCACTGTTTCACGACAACGTCGTGGCGCTTTATTCTCGCCCACCTCCTGAGTGGGCACTGCTGCAGGACATGGGAGAGACTTTCGACTCTCCCACACCCAGCACGGCACAGCCGCTCGTTAGGCGGGTTCGAAGGAATGCCCCTTGTCGGCAAGAGATTACCACGCAACTGGACGGCTTTGATATAGTCGCCCGGCGTCCAAAAGGAAGGAGGATTCACCACCCAAGCGCCACTGTTCCCACAAGAACTACCTTGCCTTAAACCGTTTTCCGAGTATCCCCTCTGGAGCTGCTCAGAATAATGCCTCTTTACCGAGTTACTGTTGGTTACAATTTTAATGAAATTTAACAAGATAAGATAATTTGGAGAAATTAGAAAATTAAAGAAAATTAGAATTGCCGAAGTGTACAAAATATAATTCTAATTTCAATATGCAAATTTACAATATAAAAGTTATATCGAACACTTTGTTCTATATATAACTAAAAGATAAGCGAAGAGCCAAATAATATTATACAGAAAAATCTTGAATTTTAACACTGTAATCAACAGTCCAAGATGATAAGCAAAATGTTACACTATACTATACATCCTAAATTTTAATACTTAAATTTAGAATGTTATGCCATAAGTTCTACAGATGTTATCTAGGTAATATGAAGGTCATTTATACTTAATTTAGAAAATATGTTACAAATTTAGAGTAATATGTTACCAAATATACTACAAAAAATCTATTTAACTTTGGCCATCAGATAAACATTTGTAAAATACAATTAAGTCGCCAAAATTAAAAATGGATAGGAAAAAATACTCAATTTTGATTGATCAGATCAAAATTACGGAATTCCAAAATATTGTGAAGCCAAAAAAAAGATAAGGTAAAGATACTTAAATTTAAAAGATAAAAGTACTTACATTTAAAGGTTAAAATATTACTAAAGAAAAGATAATTATTATTACTCAAAACAGTGATGAGCCCTGGAAAACTCCAATGCTGGTCATTTTTAAAGTCAAGGTCATACTCAAAAATGTTTTTTTAATACCCCATCAAATGCCTACGACTAACTTTGTATCGAATTCGGTCTATACCCAGGTCACCTTCCGTTCTTAACGGGTGTAGACAATCCGATTTTTTTGCCGTTTTTCAACATTTTTTTTCCTATATTTATATTTTTTTATCCTGAACAATTTTAGTTCTATACAAAATTTTCCTAAAACGAACGGTTACCGAGATAATTTTGCTAACTTTTTTCCAAGGTCATTTTTCTGATTAAGGTCAGGCTCAAAAATGTTTTTTTTTAAGGTCCTGGCGAATGCCTAAGACTAACTTTGTCTCGAATTCGGTCTATACCCAGGTCACCTTCCGTTCTTAACGGGTGTAGACAATCCGATTTTTTTTGCCGTTTTTCAACATTTTTTTCCTATATTTATATTTTTTTATCCTGAACAATTTTAGTTCTATACAAAATTTTCCTAAAACGAACGGTTACCGAGATAATTTTGCTAACTTTTTTCCAAGGTCATTTTTATGATTAAGGTCAGACTCAAAAATGTCTAACTTTGTCTCGAATTCAGTCTATACCCAGGTCACCTTCCGTTCTTAACGGGTGTAGACAATCCGATTTTTTTGCCGTTTTTCAACATTTTTTTCCTATATTTATATTTTTTTATCTTGAACAATTTTAGTCCTATACAAAATTTTCCTAAAACGAACGGTTACCGAGATAATTTTGCTAACTTTTTCCAAGGTCATTTTTCTGATTAAGGTCAGGCTCAAAAATGTTTTTTTTTAAGGTCCTGGCGAATGCCTAAGACTAACTTTGTCTCGAATTCGGTCTATACCCAGGTCACCTTCCGTTCTTAACGGGTATAGACAATCCGACGCTTGGCGAATTCTGCTTCGCAATGATAGGAAGAGCCGATATCGAAGGATCAAAAAGCGACGTCGCTATGAACGCTTGGCCGCCACAAACCGGTTATCCCTGTGGTAACTTTTCTGACACCTCTTGCTGAAAACTCTTCAAGCCAAAAGGATCAAAATTGTTATTCTTTGACAGATGTTCCGCCCCAGACAAACTCCCCGCCTGGCAGTGTCCTCGAATCAGATCACACGGGAGCATAAAACGGCACCCGGAAAACCATACTCAAACGCCGACGAACCGAACGGCGCGAACCGCCCGGCTATCAACGCAGGCACAGCATCCGAATGCCACTCTACGTGCTTGGTTCGAGAATACCGTGACAGCCGCCGCCTCGTGAGCGAACGGCGCACACGTTCTGCCTAACCGAGTAAGTAAAGAAACGATGAAAGTAGTGGTATTTCACCGGCGATGTTGCCATCTCCCACTTATGCTACACCTCTCATGTCTCCTTACAGTGCCAGACTAGAGTCAAGCTCAACAGGGTCTTCTTTCCCCGCTAATTTTTCCAAGCCCGTTCCCTTGGCAGTGGTTTCGCTAGATAGTGGGTAGGGACAGTGGGAATCTCGTTAATCCATTCATGCGCGTCACTAATTAGATGACGAGGCATTTGGCTATTTTTTTTTTTTTTTTTTAAAAGGCCGACATCCACCCCGAAAGGTGAACATCGGCCCTCTTGCACATTTATTTTCAGTTTTTACAGACTAAGTTTACAACAGTTTAACCTAAATCTACCTAGCCTAAGTTTCCCCGCTGCACTCATAGTCCTTGGGGTTAGATGTCCCCGTTGAGCTCTTCCCTTGCTATTGGATCGGGCCGCCTCTTGTGGTCTATCTTCCAGTTGTTGTTGTTTTGTCCTCCCACACATTTGATTCCTATCCTTCTTATCTGACAGTGGTCGTCATCCGATTCCAACGATTCCAATTCGTATGCGACCCTTGGATCGTCCGCGTCACAAGTCCTCGCAATATGCCTTTCGGGAGGTGAAGGTCCCTCATCATGTCTCTTGCTGAATCGGAACTCATCACCCCCTCCAGGTGATGGTACACGTGGTATAAGTAATTCTGTCAATTGGAATCGTGAACCTTTCTGCAATCAGCCTGGTTATATCTTGATTATCCTGATAATATCTTTTCTTCCTCTCATGGTGCTCAGAAAGTGTTCTATACGCACCCACTACCTGCACATCTAGTACAACGATCTTTTCTTCTGTCCGTATAATTATGTCTGGCTTGCGGTTACCAGCAGCCGTTTTAAATAACGGTTTCTCAACGGTCATAAAGTTCTTGGCACGGCAAGCTGCCGCTATCGTCTTGCATAATGCATTGTGTCTCAACACTCTCCCACCATGGGTCCTGTGGCACTGTTGGATGGTATGTGCAGCAGTCTCTGGCACCCCACATCCAGCTCTACACCTTACGTCCTGCTGTTGCCGGCGTCGTCCTCTGGTAGTTCTTATTTTGGTGGGTAAACAATTGATCCTGGTATGTACATACTGTACATAATCCTTTCCGGGATTTGATGGCTACCATGGTCTACCCACCAGGTGGATGCTGGCTCACTTCTAACCTCTTTTAACTCACCACCGTCGACTGACTCGTAAAGTTTCTTTGCCCATGACCGGTCCATAGCGTCTTTAGTTCGAATAGTTGGTCCTCGCTTCCTAATGGAGTTTTCAGCCCATTGCACTCGCTTCTGTGCAATCGATGTGAATTGAGTTTTGGTTATGATCTTCGACTTCTTGACCTTCCCTGCTGGTTTGATGGAGAGGGCCTGGCACTTGGTCGGGTTAAGTTTTAGTCCAATCGTTGCTTCCAACTGGTTCAGGTTCTTCTGCATTCCCACAGCGGTGGAGGAAAATAGGACTAGATCGACAGCGTAGGCGATAGTGTTAGCTTTGGCAGTGCCTAAATCGTATCCCACGTCGTCGGTCAACGCTTGCATTACTTCATCGATCATGAAGCAGAAGAAAATCGTCGACAATGGGTCTCCCTGCCTGATGCCTCTTGTTACCCTGAGCTTCTCCGATGATCTTCCGTTGTGCTCAAACGATGTTGTTGAGTTTAGGTAAGCCCTACAGATGATCTGAATGAAGGGTTCAGGGAACATTTTCCTCCTTAAAGCATTCCTGAGGGCATCGTGGCTAATACTATCATACGCCTTGGCCATGTCTAGTGAGGCGACGTGAAGTTCCTTGAGGTTCTTCCTCGCATGAGATATTGCTGTGGCCAGGGTTGCGATGTTATCAGTGCAACCATCTTGCAGACATCGCTGACGATCGTTTATGAGTCCAAGCTTCCTTATCCTGTTTGCCCATATCTTGTGCAGTTTTCTGACTACCACCGACGTAATGCTGATTGGTCGGAGATCCCCTGGAGTGTTGACTTCTGACTTTTTGGGAATCAGCACGGTTCGACTTTCCAGTCTTCGCCGTGTAAACCCGCCGGCCAGAATTGTCAGGTTATAGAACAACGCCCGGATTGTAGCGGGAACGGCAAACCACTGTCTGGCAGATATACCGTCTGGTCCGTGGGCCGTGTTGTTCTGTAGTCGAACTGTAATGGCGTCCCTCCGTTGTAATGGGCTGGAGGGTGGATAAGGTGGCAGAACCTGGTGGAATGGCTGGAGGTTGGATTGGTTCCGCAGGAACAGATGGCTGTTGGACAAACTGACCCCAGTAGTTGAAGACATCCTCCTCTGGAACCTGGAGTTGGAAGTCTGTCTGGTCAGCTAAGATGTGGTTTACAGCCCTGGACATGTTCTTTCGGTAAAGCTTCTGTATCCAGTTGTACTGTTCCTTCCTCTTCTGCCTGCGACTCATAGGTGCTGTGGGTGTTGGTCTCGTGGCCTGCTGCTTCGATTGGACCTTCGGTGGGAAAACCGTGTCAAGCTAAACATCCAATTCCTCGGATGTAATATACTCCCCGTCCATCACTGTTCGTGCTATTCGAACGAGCAACTCTGATTGCCAGCCTTGGATGTTTGCGGCTACTTGGATGTGTCGCTGAATCAGCTCAATGAAGGGTTGCCTCCATGTTGCATCTTCAGGTTGCGGAATATCTGGTTGCTGCTCTTCCGGCTCGTCTGATTCCTCCTCAGAAGATTGGTTGGCAAGTTTCGCCGCGACAATCTCTCGATAGTCGGGTTTCTGCCTTGCCTTCTTGATCGCATCTAGCGTCCGATGCGGAAACTGCTCCCTCAAGTGCTGGTTTATGAACCTAACCTGAGCTCGCATAGCCTGGACTTCTGCTTCCGCTAGCAAAAGTACCTCTTCTTTGGACCATGCAGATTTCTTTGGCATAACGATCGCATTGTTATACTCTTGAGGGTGCACTCGCCGTTTGTGTTGACCGAGTCCAATCTTCGTTGGAAAGGATCTTTCACAGTGGGGGCAGCGGAATCCTCCAGTATCTTCAGGTGACGGGTTGGGAGGGGTGGAGTTGGAGGTGTTCCTTGTTGCGTTGAAGAAGATGGCTGGGTTCTGGATCTGTCAGGTGGCGGCGCTTCCGGCTGCTGCACTGGATTGTCAGCACATGCTGAAGTTGATAGATCTCCTCTTGAGCTGCTCATCTGTCTTCTTGGCGGGGGTCGGCTGCTTGACTCTTCACAGGATGCTGAGGTTGTGGGCGGTCGCGTTCTCGCTGCTGGGGGTCCCTGGCACTAGGTCCCGGTACTGGATTCTCCAAGTCCTGGGTAGTGGCGCTGGTTGGACATCTGGGATAGCGGGTGGTCCTTGGGGGTCCCTGCTGCGGACGGTTCCTGGAATGTCCGGATGAAGGCACCGTCTCGGATAATCCTGGACGATGGCTCGATGTAGGATCAGCGGTCCGAGGCTTCCGCTGATTACCGGACTTTTTCCGGTTGTGAATTGCTCCACTTTTACATTCCTTCTTTTCATGCCCACTTAATAAACCTAATTGGGATGGCAACCCAATTAAGCATGCTCCTTTCGGAGCGAAGCCAGAGCCACGTTAGCCTACCTCTGTATTTTTATATACAGACGGCGTTTCCCGACTCTCACGACGAGGACGTGTGGATGGCGCATGGCGAAGGACTTCCAAAAATCGCTTAACGAAAAAGGGCCGATGTCCACCTAAGCGAACACCGGCCCTTCTCAGTCAGCAATCATCAGTCGACACATCATTTTTTTTTTTGTTTTTTTTTTTTTTGGCCACCTGTACCAAAGTACTTAAATGGCGGTTAAGTTCATTTACAGAACAAGTCTGCGCTGGTTAGCCAGTAGCAAACCTGCTCTGAAAGCTAAAATCCGTTCTTCTTCCTCAGCGGTGCCTTGTACCGGTCATTTGGTTCCATCGGGTCCAGTTGGTGTGGGACCCTTGTAGTGTCCGCGTGACCAGTCCATTCATCACTGCATTAGGCACTCCCACTTCTTTCAGGTCCTCAGCAGATTCCTTGCACATGACTCCTCTCCAGGTGATGGTGCATGTAGTGAACTTGACAACATCCACGTCCATGCTTGTGCGTATGGCTTCCTTCAGGGACTCACTGGCCTGGTAGTATGTAAGCTTGGCCAAATATTGTTCCTTCAGGTTGCCTGATGACTTCACCACCTGAACGTCAATTACCGTTGCTTGTCTTCCCTGTTTGGTCACGATGTCGGGCTTTCTCAAACCTTGGGTGGTGTGGTAGTGGGGCTCCTCCATCGTAAACATGTTCTTCGACCTTAAAGTGTTGACAAGCGTCCGGGCAATCGCGTTGTGTCTCTGTACACGTCCTCCGTGAGTCCTGAAGCAACCTTGGACGATGTGTACAGCGGTCTCCGTGGCATTGCATCCAGCTCGACATTGGGTGTCCTGGTTGCTCTGCATCTTTCAGGTCTCGTCCATCGGCTGCTGTGTGAAGCTGGTTCTTCCACCATTTCTTAACCCTGTCAGCAGACAGGAGTTAAATAAAATAGCCAATTTTATTGCCGGGACCCTCCTGAGGTCTGATGGTTTGACTTCATCGGGCCCGGCGGCGTTTGGACGGCATGGCCTTTAAGGCGCCAGCCAGCTCGTTCTCCAAGACTGGCTGGTTCAAGTTTGCCTCATTTACCTCTTTTTGATCTTGTATTACCTTAATATCTACCGTCGAGGGGCTACCAAATACAGTGGCGTACTCTCGCTCGACCTCTGCCACCTCAGGACTCCCGCCCAGCGATCGCTCCCGAATATCCTGCAAAATATGGTCCGCAACCTTAGCGGGATCCTTTTTGTAAAGCTGCTGAACTTTTTTCAATAGAGTGGCTCTGCGTGCAGACCGATTCAAATTTTCGGGCTGTTAGTCAGCACGGTTTACCTCCCTGTTCTTATTATTATTCCTTACCACTTTTAGTAGAACAAGCTTATTAGCATAGGAAGAGAGGGCCTCTCGGGCTTCCTTCCTCCTAGCCTTTCTATTATTGGTTTGAGTTAAGTTCAGAAGCCTCACATCGTCTTCACCGTGTGTTATGACAGGGTTATTGGCTAAATTGAGCAGGAATTCCCTGAGAAAGCCCCGAGATCCATCCATTTCGGTGGTTTCGATCGGCGGTGGAAGCGCGAAGGAGCGCTCGTTGTAATCCACAGTTTGATTCAACTCCTCCAAAAGGGAGATGTTATTGACTGGGCTAGCGGGTCTCCCCGCCCCCAATCGTTCTTCCATAGGAAGGCCAAAGCCGACCTCATCGTTTAGATCCTCTATCTCGCGCCCCCAGCGAGGCAAGAAAGTCCCTGTAGATCTGTAAGGTCCGCAGGTGTTTGATCCTGCCGAGAGTGATTTCTGGAAACTGCCTGTGTAAGAACATGTTAATCTGTCTACCATCGTAGGTAGCTTCGAGCCTAGCGAGCCTAACTATTTCGTCATCTTCTTTAAAATCATCGACTTCCTGCGGTCCATTAGGAGTCACGTTCTCATATTGTTCCTCGCGGATTTGGTTAAACTCTCTTGGGTGGGCCTTTCGCATATGGCTCCTGACACCACTAAAACTTTTGTATTTATTATTGCAAACCGGGCAGGTGGAATCATCCACCCCCGCATTAGGGCCTCTACAACGACCTCTAGCCAAGTCGGACCTGACTCCGGCTTCAGTGCCGAACTCCTTACCACATCCTTCACAGCGTAACATGGTCGCCAATCAGACCAGCAACAGTGCGTGCAGGGTCACCGGCGGAGCCAATGGCACTCTCCGGCGAGTCAATAATTTATAGGGCACAAAACCCTGCACTAGAGCAGCAACCAGATGGCTTCGAGAAAGCGAAAGATCGCTTGACCCCGAACTGTTCAATGCGAAACGCAAAGAATCGTGAGCCAAATGGGTCTATATTGTTTACAGAGAGGACAGCACAGAACGACAACGTCCCCTCTCCTAGCCTGCTTGCCCTGCTGCTGCCATAAGGAGTGAGGAGGGCAAAGAGACGAGTTCGTAGGCTGGCTACGTAATCTGAGCGGAGGAAGGCTTCTAGTTGATGGTCTGCCTTCACAAGGAGACGGTCCAGTCTTCCGAGGATGATATCAGGAATCCTGGCCGCGAAGCTAAATACCCCAAGTCCACCCAATTTTTGTGGGGCGTACAGTAGGTCATTCGGGGTCAGGGCGGGGAGGTGGAGCACCTTTTTGATTGTTCTGCGAATCATCTTGTCGGCTGTCTGCAGGATCTTAGCCGTGACCTTAGGGTTTTGGAATGCGAACTGGAACTTCGGAAGGATGTAATCCAGCAGAAGAACCAGTTTCTGGTATGGCTTCAATGGCTCCCTCTGAAGGTTGTTGAGGGCCGTAATTAGGGAGTCAGTTGATGGCAGTTCTGTTCCCATGAAACCATACCGGTGACCCAGGTACTTGAAGGAGGCGTCGGCATCAACGAGCGGCAATGGAGTTGGTCCAATGATGACTGTTGCCACCGAGGAAAGGTAAAGTTTCTTCTTCTTGGGCAGCAACTTGACATTTAGACATGAGCACTTCATGGGGTTGAGCTCCATGTGACGGGCTTCGAAGAAACGAGTAGTGTGGCGGAGCAGAATCTGCAGGTCCTTAGAGGAAGGAGCAAGGAGCAGCAGATCGTCCGCATAAGCCAGGCTGTTAATAGTGGCATTGTTTACTTCTAGGCCGGATGGAAGTGTGTTCAACTTACACAACAGCTCGTCGATGACTAGATTGAAGAGAAGGGGTGAAAGTGGGTCCCCTTGTTTGACGCCTCTCTTGATAGCGATGTTAGGGACAGAGGTCTTACCGATGCTGATGGTGGTGTAGCAGTCGGTAAGTCCGTTCATCAGATACCTGACCAAGCGCGGGTCGACACTGAACCTTTCCAGAGCTCTTTTATGGAGGTGTGGGGCACCGTGTCGAAGGCCTTGCGCAGGTCAAGTGAAGCTATCGAGTACGGTTTTGTTTGGTCACGGCAAGTCCTGACAGCAGTCTGGAGAATCATGGAGTTGGCCATCGTTCCATCCAGGGAAATGAAACCACGCTGGGAGGCACTCATTGGTAGCGCAGACATCCTACCGGCAAGAAGACGATGGAAGGTCCGGATGTGGATGTTGGCTACAGTGATGGGTCGAAGTGACGAAACCAAGGCAGGGTCCTCTCCTCCTTTGGGGATAAGGGTGGTCCTGCAGGCTTTGAGGGCCGACGGAGTGTGACCTGTAAGCAACATAGAGTTAAATAAGATGGCTAGGTCACGGATAGATCTTCTCCGAAGGTCGCTGGCTGTTATTCCATCAGGTCCGGCTGCGTTGGATGCCTTAGGGTCATTAACTTCTTTCTTGATGGATTCCATCGTGAAAGGGGCATAAAGGTTAGCAGTAGCCGGTTTCCTGTCGGTTACAGCGTGGCCATCAGGGAGTGACTCGGCGGAGAACACTTGCTCGTAGTGTTCCCGAATGGTGGCTTCATCTGGATGGTCGGTGGCTGATCCAGGCTCCAGTCCCTTGGTGACGAGGTTAGCCAGGCAAGCGCGGTCCTTGGTGTAGAGCTCCTGGTAGCGCTTATAGCGATAAGCTCGGCGGGCTCTAACACTGGGATTGTTGTGGTTCCCATTCTGGGCGCCTCTGTTTGCCAGGTTGTTGGTAGGGCGTTTTGGAGGTATAGGTTTCCACAGGGCGTCCAGAAGCTGATCCATGTGGTGGTTCGCTTGCTCTGGGTTGACGGTGATGTTGTTAACTAACTCCCTGACCTGGGGATCCACGTCAAGGGAGGCGATCAGCTGTTTTAAGTAAACGGCTACAGGGTCCTCGTCGTCATCGTTTGCGCCGTCATTGCCGTCCTCGTCGTCAGAAGAGGGGGAGAGGCAGGGGGACTGGTGCTGGGGGTCCAATGTCCTCTGCAGGGAGCTGAGTCGCAGGTCTCAGTCCCATGGCTGGAGAGCGCACTTCTTCCAGCGTGATGTTGGCCAGGGCGCCGGGGGATGCGGGGGGCGTTGTTGGGGGCTGGCTCGGGTCGGGGCGTCATGAACGACGGGGCGGTCTTGCTCTGCGAGCCGGAGATCCAGTGGGTCCAGTTGATGTCGCTCTGGAGAGCCTGTTGGGTGGTCAGGGGCTTCCTTCTGCTCCGCTTCAATTGTGGCCCGCAGGGCAACATAAGCACGCATCTTCCTCAGGTTTCTCATCTTGTCCAAGGAGCAGTTGAATTTGCCAGCAAGGTACTTGTTGATGTTAATCCCATCATAGGCGAGCTCTGCTTGGACAATTTCAAGACGTTCTAGCGCTGAGAAAGGCTCGTTCCTTCTATTGTCAGCACCCTCGGTTTCCTGGTTGTAGGCGGCTGGATGGGCTTTCCTTCGATGTTGCTGAAGTCCAGCGAAAGTGTCAAAGTACCTGGAACAGTCAGGACAGATGTTGGGCCCTGTTTGGCAGTAGTTAAGTTATCAAATATCGTAGATAACTTTTAAAAAAAAATTATTTTAATTAAATTTACAAATATATTTATCTTTATAAAACAATGGTATTCAACTTACTAACTAAACATTAGAAATTAAAACAGTGTGCATTTTACTATTTTTCATAACTTTTCCATCATAGATATTGGCAAATATAATAATTATAACATTTAATATATTAAGCACCCCACGCTTTTTACTATGAAGTGACAATATTTTTTTAATGAAAAATTATTTTCTAATTTTTAGTTCGGTTGCATATAAAAGCGTGTTTTTTTAGTTTTTTAAACTATTATTTATTTTTCATTTTTTAGTTCGATATACATTTATGTATGTATAAAAGTTTGGAATGTTGCCAACAGATGGCAACCCACTAAAAATTTTTTCGCCATTTTGTCAAGAGTAGCAAAGTTTTTAGATGGACTTTCTGAAAATAACCTAATATAAAATTTGAGTAAAATCGATTCAGATCGAACTCTTGAAATGGCCGGTGGTTGGTACCACTGGGACGTACAGGTGACAGATGACACTTGGTGGTATCAAGCAGTGTATTACGACGGAGTAAAATAAAAGTCCTTTCTTTCTTAAACGTTCGTTTTATTCTAAACTCCAATCTTCACAAACATTCTCAGGTCAAAAAGAAAAAGGGTCCGCCTAATATAAACAGTTTAGTCTCGCCGGTTTGGGTTACATATTTTAACAGGTCAAGTGGTTTGTTTATCTTTGCCTGCTCTTTTTCTCAACTAGACTACACTCAAATACCACAAAATATTCTATTGAATATTTTGTATTAATTTATTTACATGCATTTATAAAACCTGAGAAATGCGAACTATTTAATAACTAATTATTGCCAATTGTAATTATTATCCTATAATAAACATAATACCTTAAAGATTAAAAATAATATAATTAAATGATAACTATTACTATAACTATAACTATTATAATAAGATAAGGATATCCGTAACATTCGGCCATCCTGTTCATTTAGACGTCCTCGTCTTCTGTCCCAGTTTGCGTTTATTAGTTCTGTAAAGAAAAAAAAATCGGTAGTATATACATATCATGTATTTTTAATAATTTTTTTTTGTTATATATATATATAATTTTCAATATAGATATATATTTTTAATATATCTTTTTTTTATGCATTATAGAGCATAGATAGCTGTATATTATTATGCATAAATATGGGTATGTGTTATTTTTTTTATTTATTTTTTTTTGTTTTATGCTCCGTTTGAGCTCAAAGGTTTAGTTTAATTTAATCTCTTGTTGTATATTAAATTTTATTCAATTTACAAAAGAAATTTATTGTTCTGGTTTTTATGCTTAGTTCAAGCTACTAATTATTATTGTGATTTTATGCTTTTTCAAAGCTACTAATAAATATTACGGTTTTTATGCTTAGTTCAAGCTACTAATTATTATTGTGATTTTATGCTTTTTCAAAGCTACTAATAAATATTACGGTTTTTATGCTTAGTTCAAGCTACTAATTATTATTGTGATTTTATGCTTTTTCAAAGCTACTAATAAATATTACGGTTTTTATGCTCTTTTAAGCTACTTTAACCCTCTAATAAATCTAATAGCTCATCTGTGCTATCTAGTTCGCTATCTGATTCGGTTTCTGATAATACCCCTCCTTTATACTCTTTAAGTTGGTCGACTGGTACTGTAGCTGTATACTTTTTGTAGCCTTTTAATCCCTTTAACGATGTTATTGTTTAACGATCGTTACCATTTACCTTAGAAATTTTATAAGGCCCTCCAAATTTAATCCCTGTTTTTTACAAACCTCTTTATTAGATGTACTACTTCCGCACCACAATACCAGATCACCAACAGAGTATATTTTTGGGGTTTTTCGTTTTGAATCAAATATACGTTTCATTTTATTTGCTTGTTTATTCATATTGTTTTTAGCTATATTTTTGTCAGTTTCTCTGTCAATTTTAATGCTATTATTTTTATCTAAGTCTCCTTGTTTGGCTTGGTCAAAACCAAACATAAGACGATGAGGGGTAATTCCCGTACTGGCATTTACAGTGTTATTTATTCCCCACACTGCATCTGGCAGTACCGAATACCACTCACTTTCATCTTTGATGCTAGCATTAATTGCAGATTCTAGAGTCCTATTGTACCTCTCGACTTGACCATTGGATCGGGGAGATGAGACACTGTTTAATATGTGCTTAAACTGATATTGTAATGAAAAAGTTTTAAAATTTTTGCTGGTAAATGCTTTACCACGATCGGAAATAATTTTTTAGGTACTGCAAATAAACTAAAAAGATCCTTTAAGATATATATGACTTCTTTTGAACCCGTTGTTTTAGTTGGTCTTGCCAACAAAAATTTTGAGAAGGAATCTACAATCATTAATATGTATGAAAATCCTGTTGCACTTTTAACATATGGACCTAAATGATCAATATGCCAAGTATGTATTGGCATAACTGGTTTATCTATGGGATGTAGAAGCCCTTCTTTTTACCATACTGGTCCCTTTTATAAGCACAATCTAAGCAGTTTTTAACATATTTT